>WOFM01000157.1:2025489-2081456 GCA_011428145.1 Ericerus pela | reverse complement strand
TAATGAAAACATGGTATAACCGAAATTAAAAAGTAGACCTATCAAATGGTAGACCTGAAAACTTTATCAATGAAAATAATTAGGAAATAATTTTAAAGTCAGAAAATGTAAAAAGAATAAAAATAAAGTTAAAATTAGAGTATCGTCAAGTGAGTCTTCATCAGATATTAATGATTCAGAGGGAGAAGTTGAATTAGAACCGAGTGAAAAGACAATAATTGCGACAGATAGAGAGAATAGATACTTTACCATGATGTGCGAGATAAATAAAGTTCCAAAAACGTATAAAGATATATTAAACAGTAATGAAAAAGAAAAATGGATGGAGGCTATTAATTCAGAAATAATATCACTATTAGATAGTTAAACTTGGAAATATGTAAAGAAACCTGAAGGTAAAAAGGTTATGGATTTGAGATGGATTTTTGTCAAAAAGTTAGAACCAGGAGGTGTGTATAGATATAAAGCTAGAGTAGTAGCCAAAGGTTTCCAAGATCATCATGTGTATGATATGTCCAAATTATATGCACCAACCATAGGTTTAGCACAAATAAGAATGTTCTTGAGCATAGTACACAAAATGGGATGGAAAATTATTCAGCTAGACGTAATAGTAGCATTTCTAAATAGCTAATTAGACAAGAAAATTTACCTAAAAACACCAGAGGGAGTAGATGTTAACGAAAAATTCAGAAAAGAAAATGTATGCGAATTAAGAAAAGCTTTGTACGGATTAAAAGTTAGCCCAAAAAGGTGGTATCTAAAATTTAAAAAGACAATGAAAAGTATGAATTTTAACTTATATGAAGGTGAAGCCTGCATATTTTATTGGTGTCAAGGGGGGAAAGATGGTTACATTAGTTCAATATGTTGATGATATCTTAATCTCAGAAAATAATGCAGAAAAGATTTACGAAACTCAAATTGAACTAAGTAAGTGAACCAAGAAAATATTTAGGAATAGATATTGAACGAAACTTTGAGACAAAAACGATGATGTTATCTCAAATGAAATTTATAGAATCCCTGTTAAAGAAATTTAAGTTAGAACATGTAAAAGGAAGTGATACACCAATGTTAACTAATCAAGCCATAAAGAAATCTGATTCAGAAATTAAGTTAGAAACACAGTTAAATCTAAAAGAAAAGATACCCTATAGAGAAGCAGTAGGTGCTTTATTATATTTAGCCTTAAGTACTAGACCCGATATTATGTTCGCTGTAAATGTTTTGACACAAAAATCTCACGATTTTGGATTAGTAGAATGGGCTAAAGTAAAAAAAGTTTTCAAATATCTGTCACGTACAAAAGACCATAAATTAGTATATAAAGGAGAGAATAATGAATTAGTTAGTTTCTGTGATGCTTCATTAGGAATAAATGACCCTGATGGAATATCTACAACGGGATATATAATATTTCTTTTTGGAGATGCAATAGCAAGGAAGTCAAATAAACAGAAAATTGTAGCAACGTCATCTATGGAGGCAGAATATATAGCGCTAAGTACGTCAACTAAAGAATTAGTTTACATAAAACATCTTTGTAGACTAATTCTAAAGAAAGAAATTAAGCCAATTATATTCGAAGATAATCAGGCAGCAATAAAAGCCACTAAATCAGACGTATCGAGAGCTCTAAGACACTTAGTAAAGTTAAAGTATCATTATGTTAGAAAAGCTTTTCAAGATAAAGATATAGATATAGTATGGGTACCAACAAAAGAACAAATAAGAGACTTATTTACAAAAGCTTTACCAAAACCTTTATTTCAAAAGTTTAGAAAAGAAATCTTAAATTATGAAGAAATAAAATAAGACAATTAACTAATGACAAAAGTGTATTTTATATGTTACAGCATTATATCGTAAAGGTGAATAAACGAAGTACCTGAAACAGAAGCTCAATAAGACATTTATAAGTCTGACATTATTTTGTATTTTTGATATTTAGAATTTAAGTTTGTGTTGTGATTTTTATATTATGAATTTATGTGATATGTGTCAGTCATGAAATTTATTGAATTAAGTGTTGTTTGTTTAGTACAATAAGTCAATCGAAAGATCAGTCAATTAAGTTTATGAATTTAGTTATTAAGCGTTTCCAAAAGTCATTAAGTTTATTGTTGTTTCGTTTTGTTGTTTTGAAAGAACTGATCCATATTTTCAAGACTGTCATTTTCAGTATTTTTGTTACTGTTTTCGTTTTGTTTATTATACGACATTTATGAAAGTAAACTGACTCATTCTTATTTAATTGACGTAATAAGAGGGAGTGTGAGAATGGTATCTACGTACGAGTATTACGTAAAGTAAATAAGAAAGAACATATAAGCAAGAGTAAGAACTCTCAGATATATAATACCGGTGTAGAACCTATCGATAGTTATCGATATAACTATCGATATATATTTAACTTACATATCGATACAAGACATCAAGAACCTCAAGAATCTATTACGCCATAATTTATACTACGTACGTTACAGTTTGTCCGTTGTACTCACACAACAAACTCTTATAGTTCCTCGTGTACATATTATTCTTACATAGTTGATATACTTGTGAATTTGAAATTTGTCCTCAACTGAACGCCTAATATAGCGGTACATAATAAAGTGGTGAAACTAAAACTTCGTTTTTTAATATAAATTTTGTTCGAATAGTGAGACAAATTCAATAAGCTGTTGCACACAAGCGCACCTATTTCTTTTAAATATTTGTTAAGTAAGCTGAAAAGCGATAAAAAAAAATTGAAAGAATACATAAGGTTCCAACTTGCAACCTGTAGCACGTTAGCTCAGGTCATTGTCCCCTGGGCCACAAGCTAATATGTCAAATACCGCTATAATTTTCTATATTCAGCAAAAAAATAGACGAATCTGTGACATCCCATTCCAATTGAATCTCAAACATGATGTCATAGATGTAACCTACTGAAAAAACTTCCTTTTGCGAGATGTTCGTTTCATTTCAACATCACATCAACCTAGTCTGAAAACAGCCTCATGTATTTTTTCATAAGAAAAAAGAGTTAAAATTTTAATTTTCTTAGAAGGGGAAAGACTTTAATATAGATGATCACTAATCCTTAGAGGATAATCTTTAAATCCTACCCAATTGTAATGATAAAAACTCATTTTTAAAAGATATTTTTGCATTGTAAGATTAATACATTTATGTATTCTCATCCTTTATCCTGTTTTCAGCTGATCTCTGTTTTTGTTACCAGAGCATGTATCTTTTTCCTCCCCTTTCTAATAGAGCATTCAATCGTGACGTCATTTTTCAAAAACTGCATAATTTTAAGAAGATACGCAAATGTGTATTTTTGCAGTTGTCTTGAGTAGACAGCCCCATAAAATTCAGGTGGGTAACTATGCAAAATTGTATTTGGAGAGAAAAAGTGAATACTCTATACCCTCTTCACTTTAAGAACTCATGACATCACACGCAGGTTGTAGGTAAAGGAAAAAATTACCAAGAAAGTAATAAATTTTCAATTTCAATGGTGTATTGATTGCTGAACTGTGCTGTTACATATAATTAGCTTACTGACGTCATGTTGTTCTTAAAGTGGATGGAGTATATAAGAACTTGTAAAATTTTCGAAGTCCAACTGAACCTCAATCATGACATCATAAATATACAACTGATAAAAAACTTCCTTTGACGAGACGTTCGTTATTGTGCCTCGGGAATTAATTTAATTCATATGCTCATTGATTCATTGTACGGCTTTAGAATCAGGGCATGTTTCGTTAACATTGTAGAGATAGAGATGCTGGGTATCCATTAAAAAACGTTTCAACATTTTAATTTATTCATAAAAATTTTTTTATACTTTCGCGATAAATATGTATAATTTTAACAGAACAAAAACAATAAGAAATAAATCAGTCTTTTTATTTGAAAAGAAAAGGTATTCAGTTAAATTTCAAGACCAAAGAATGTCATCATTGAACATAGTAAATGATTTTGTGTAGGATGATGAAGTTTTATGAACGGTAACTTTAACCTCATTGTCTTTCTGTGTAAGTCTTACATTGTAAGTTTCATTTCGAACGCCGGTTGGGTTCTTCTGAACGAAAAATTCCGGCCTGATGTATAAAATATTTAATCTAAAATCTTTGAGGCAGTTTTGAAGAACTGAGAGCACTTTTTTCTCGTACAAATTCATTCGCTTCAACCCACCATTGCAAAAATCTTGCCAATAGTTACTCCCTACATCGTCCAGAATTATTAACTTGATTTTGGTATTAGACGAAACTGTAGCAGGAAGAGTTTGAAATGTCAAAAACAACTGTTGACTATCGTAACACTTCACAAAAATTAGATTTTCCAATGAATTTTCGATCAATTGTTCTTTCGTATCACCGGTAAATTTATTCTCAGCAAAATTATTCAGATGTCGCATTAAGCAGCTAGCGAAATGATTAATTTTGAAGTTGAAAGCAGTATCAATGTAAAGTATGCTGGCGTTAAATCCACCAAATGAATTATTCAAAGTAGCTTTCTTCAACAAATGCATCAGCATTACATTTTTCAAGTGCGTATTTTCCGCAGATAATGCAACCGTGTCCACGTCGTTCAGTCCTTCATCGAATAATACGTCATCAATATTTCGCAAAGTTAGCTTGGAATTTTTCACTCGAGTTAAAAACTGAATACCGGATTCTACTCGAAAGTTACTCATGAAAATAATTAAATTTAAGAAAGATTGATATGGATACTTAATCTAAAAAGTTTTCAGTCTAAGCCATATCGTGTCAAAAGCACACTTAAACACAAAGATAATGACAAAATAAGTAAAATAATTCAAAAATTAGCATAATTAGGACACTTACGACAAGAATCCGCGAAATTAATAGGTGATAACCGATCCGATCATCCGAGAATTAAGAATGTTTAAAAAGTTGAAAATTCAAACAAATACATTAGCTCTGTTTGATAGGATTACACTAACTTACACCAACCTACATCAGTAGGGATATTCCACAAATATTTAAGTAAAACTTGGCATAAAGTCTTATAACATTCCTACATTTGTGGAATTGCCCTCCCAGTGTAGGTTGGTGTAAGTTGGTGTAGTCCTATCAAACAGAGCTATTATGGTAATACATAAGTGATAACAGAATGAAGATACAAAAGTAGAGCCCTATAGATATAAGTACGGCAATACGCCATTTTATATCCACAGTTTAATTCAGACAACTCTTTGAAAATTTCAGCTTCATCTCAAGAACCAATTGTACAATTTTAGTGAAATTTTCATAAAATCTTCAACAAACATATATTGATGTTTCTTCAACATTTCAGCTCTCTACAAGTAATGGTTCTCTTACAATCGCATTCGATAACTTTGATTATATAGTTTGAACTTTGATCTCATAAAATTGTGTAGGATAAGACTAAAGAGGCTTGTTTTTTTCAATATTCAATATATTGCGCAAAAGTAGATTTCCAGTGAAATGATGAAAAATATTTATAAAATTAATAAAAAAATTTAAAACCATAAAATTTATCAAATTTTGTTGGGATACGATTCCTTCACTCCCTCACAAATACATTGGTGTAAACATATACCTAACCTGTAAAATAATATACTTGTAACATTTTCACATTTCATATGTGGCGACACTGGTTACCACCTTAAACCTTTTTCCATCGCTGATCGACGGGGGTTGTTCTTTGTTTGTCAGTCTGAAAAGATCTCACCTCTCCTCAACATGGTAGCCAGAGTTTGCAATTGCACAGTGTTAAATGTAATCAGAATGTGTTAATTGCTTAATTGAATTTAAAAGTGTTTCACGTAAGGTGAAAAGGCTAGCACCTAGTAATTCCATCAAGCAAGGTGATAGGAAAAAAGTAAAGTTAAAAAGTGAAATTTTATAAAAGTCAAAATAATTAATTAAAAGTGTTAAAAGAATAATCAAAGAAAGTGAATTGAAAAGTTGAAGTTAATGAAAACGACATGAATTCTTGGGTGCCAGTGCAGTTGTCAAAGTCAAAAGTGTGGAAGAAGCAGATCAAATTTGAAAGAATTGTATGGTTTGGTAAGCCAGTACATCAAGTAAAAAGCAGTTGGCAGTTGTATTTGCTGTGTTCCGGTGGTAATTAAAGTAAGAAAAAGTCAAAATCAAATCAATTTGTGTAAGATCAACGAAATCCAAGTCCAGAAGTTGAAGAAAAATGGTTAAAAATTGCAGGAAAAAGTCATTAACATTGAAGAAAAACAAAGGATAAGTCAAAAAAATTAAATTAATTAATCATTATTTCATTTGTTTGTGTCCATTTTTGCTTGAAAATTCATAAATTTCGTGTTACAATTCATATTTTGGCTTATTTTTGTGAATATTCAGTGACAGGAGATTTGGGAAGTTGAAACCTGAGTGATACTTAGTCCCATATTCACAAACGTCACTTTAACCTCCCTTCACTTAAACTTCACTTTAAAAAAGTTTTTTGCACAATTTTGTACTTAAAAATATGGGAACATTGTATCTCTTATGAGAGTTCCAATGTAAAAATAAAATGTTACCACATTCTTAAATACAAAATTGTGTCAAAAGTAATTTTTAAGTGAAGTTTAAGTGAAGGGAGGTTAAAGTGACGTTTGTGAATATGGGCCTTAAAGTCTTTCTTTCATACTTTATCTCGTTTGTCCTGAATTGTATGATTGAGAAAACTTTTGTTGAATTTATTGTATTGAAATCAACACTAGTTAAAATTCGAAATAATTTTGCAATCAGTGTGACAAATATTTTCATGTTCATATACAATAATATTGCATTCAGTTGTTGAATGCTAACAGATAATTTTCATGTTCTTCATCTTTTTATACAATCTGATAACAGATAATTGACCAAATATTTAATTTTTATGTTCAAACTTGATTGATAGATTTAATAATTTGCTCTGGAATATTCATTCCTACATTGACTGATTGACTTTGAATAACTTCTGGCAGTAGAATTTGATCAAAGGAAAATAATCATCTCATTGAAACAATGGCAAAGAGATCATTTTATTGTTAGCGAAAAGTAATATGACATAAACATTATTTTATTATATTGTTTGATTATTTAATTTTGTATTTAATATAATAATTTGTATTCCCTATCACTGTGGTTGAGCCCGTGAATTGCATTATCAAGCAGTTGAGACCGTGATACCTATAGAATTAAGTTTCTCGTGTTTCTGAGGTAGGTTCTATATCCTCTAATTCCTCTCCTGAAATTAATTAAAGACAATGTCACGTTTCAACACTAAAAAAGTTTTTGATGGAAGAAATTATGATGTGTGGAGGACCATGATGGTATCAACTTTATATGCTGAGGGACTGTATCCCATCATGCATGATATTGAAACCAAAGTACTATTTTTGGGCCAAGAATTGAATACTTTTTTAAACCCAGATCCTGGAAACGCAGGTCCAGCTAACCAAATGTCATATTTCTGAAATCAGGACAAAGGTAAAGCATTGATCTATCTGGGTTTGAATAATGAGCTAATTGAAAGAGTAAAAGATCTCTGAACAATTAACCAAATACTGAAAGTTTTAGATGAGTGATATAAGAGTTGCACACAGGTCACGTATATTAGTGCCAAACAAGCTTTCCAAATATTAAAATTTGATAGTCAGGGAAATATGCGTAGCTATTTGGACCTTTTTTCGCACTCAGCTCAAAAAATAGGAGATTGTGGGAAACCTTTAGACAAACAGGAGGAGATCGAACAGTTATTAATATCTCTTAACATGGACTATGATATGACATGTTTGGAATTTAATACACTAAATCAGGATTAGAAAACGATAGAAACACTTCATGCTATGTTAATTGAGAGGTCAGATAGGTTATATGATGAGAAAAAGTCGAGATATAATAATAATAATAACAGATATTGTAATTTCAAACACAATAATAAAAATCAAAGAATCCAATATAGTGGAAATTATAATAGATTTAATAATAATAACAGAAATCAATATCACAATCAGAATACAGAACAGGGGAAAATGAAATATAATAATAACCAACAACTTGAAATGTCTTCCTCTAATAATAATAAATACAAAAATAAAAAATATAATACTAATCAAAATTAAAATACTTTGCCAAATTTGAATATGATAGTATGCTTTAAGTGTCATGGCAAAGGACACATGGCGAATGTATGTCTGTCAAATAAAGAGGGTTCATTACCTTAAAATAAACCAGATGGTCCTGCACAGAATATTTGATACGGATGCAATAATAATATAATAACAATAATAAAAATAAAAAAGAAAACTATGTTCAGTGGTCAATGATGCTTAGATACAAAAACTCCGAAATGGAAATGAGCAAACGGGATAATAGCTTTTATAAATTTAATTATTTCAAAGGGTCATGGACGAGAGTCATTTTTGGATTATGTCCCTCTGACCAAACGCATAATATTAGATGGTGGAGCCATTGCACACGTAATATTGAACTTATAAAAATTGTCTAATCCCATTATGTTAGAAAGACCCATAGAACTGAAATGTGCAATCCAGGATACCTTATTAATTGCCAAAGATATAGGCACAATGTTTATAAAAGTCAAAAATTCCAAAAGGAAACAGACTGTAATAAGGCTCATGAATGTACATTATGTACCATAATTAAATATCGACCTCTTATCAGGGATAAAAATCACTGAAAATAGACCACTTGGCATAGATCAAAATTTCTCAGCAGCGCACATAAACATCTGTGGTATGGATGAGGTAATTTTTTCAGCCCAAAAAATAAGAGGAGTGTATATGGTCAAGTATGAAATAGTTCCAGAAATGTCAGTCAATACCACAGAATCCACAGATGATTTAAATAAAGTATGACCATACAGTAATAAGTCAAATAAATTGGCATGTATGCTTAATATAAACTCTCAAGACGAATGGATGGAGTATGAGATAGAAGAGGAGGTGATTGAAGAAACTCAGGAGGAAAGCGAAGAGAATGCAGAGGGGAAAAGTGAAAATAATATAGATGAAACTAATAATAATATGATAATAAACAATAACAAAAAAAAAAAACGATAACCACGAGAGAATAGAAAATTCAGATGATAGAAACAAAAATAATAATTCACGAAAACATGAAATATATGAGGAACCGTGTGAAACCAATGAGGAAATAGGATTAAATAATAATAATAATAATAATGATAATGAAATAATAAATAATAATAATATAAAAAATGACAATAAGGAGCCTAATGAAAGAAAAGAACAGAAAATATAAAATTAGACAAAAAATTAATATGGCATAGAAGATTAGGGCATTTGTCTGGAAAAAATTTAAAATTTTTAACAATGGTCACAAGAAGTATTCCTTCAGGAATTACTTTTTGTGATGACGAGTTCCGCCTTTGTGAGATTTGTATAAAAGCTAACTCTAGAAGATTAGGACACAATGGAACTAGCACACGACCTGACAGGAAGCTTAAGCTTGTTTTGTCAGACACAATGGGTCCTTTTTTTCTAGGAATCTATGGTGAAAAATGTGTCTTAATTTTTATGGACCACACTACAAAATATACATTTGTTTCCCCCATTGAAAGAGAAAATCCATGGTCTGTGAGGAATTTAAAAAATTATACTTTAAATTAAAGTCGAAATTCCCAGATTATCCCACCATTACTTTACGTTGCGATAATGCTAGGGAATACTTAGATGCAAATATGAAGTCCTTCTGTGAGAGTAATGGTGTAAATTTGGAGCCAGTGGTTCCATATTCTTCCAAATTGAATGCGATTGCTAAAAAGCAAAAACAGACAATAATGTCTACAGTTAGGGCTATGTTGTTTGATTCGAACTTAGACTTTAAATTTTGGTCTTTGGCAGTTGTGACGGCAGTTTATATATAAATAGAAGCCCAACTAGGGCAAACCTTGAAAACAAGACACCTTTTGAAATGTTTTATGGCACAAAGCCCGAAATATCAAATATGAGAGTATTTGGATCTCTTGCCCATAGGCACATCCTACTAGAAGTCTGTCAACAACAGGCCACAAAAAATAGAAGAAAAAGTGGCATAATAGAACACCCAAAACTCACACAATGATCCGATAAAGGCATTTTTGTAGGTTACACTAATAATGGATATTGTATCAGGGATCCATTACTTGAAATCATACGTCACTTGCGATGTCAGGTTTGACGAAACAAAAAATATTATAGAGATAAAAAACACAAATAATAATAACAATTTAAATATTCAAGTAGTAGAATATGAAAGCGACACTGAGGAAACTCCAGTAATACTGAACATAATAAACTCACAAAGCAATAAATACATTGAGGACTGTATCCACCAGACTTGGGATGACATTGAGTCCAATCCTTTCAGGGAGCAATGGCTCCAGGCCATAAAAGATGAGTTGAATTCATTGTCTGATATGGGCGTTTGGGAAGTTGTCCCCAAAGAAAGGAAAGTGAGGTTTGTAGATACCAAGTGGTGCTTCATCACAAAACCCAACAACGTAGGGGTTCATATCCCAAAAGCTAGGCTTGTTGCTAGGGGTTTTAAAGATCTCACTCACTAATCCATGACTTAAACATATGCCCCAGTAATCCAATACTGGTTAATCAGATGGATTATGTCAGTTACCAATAAGTATAGTTTGAACCTTATACAATTCGATATTAAAAAACTATTTCTTAATTCAGAAATTACATACCCAATATTTTTATCTTCCCCCAAAGGCTGCCAAATTGGCGATAATAAATGCCTTAAACTAATAAAGTCCATATATGGCCTCAAAACCTCATCAGTAAGTTGGTACAATCTATTGAACTCTAGAGTATTTCAAGCTGGTTTTACCCAGTCAAAAATTGATCGGTGCTTGTACACTAGGCAAGACAACAGTAGCGTAATGGCATTCTTAATAATCTATGTAGATGTTATGTTGTTGGCGAGCAACTATGATGAATGGACACAAGAATTAATAAACACATTTAATAAATATTTTAAGGTCAAAATAGAGAATAACCCCACCATCTTTGTTGGATTTAAGATAGACTATGATATCACACAAAAACAGATCATTTTAACGCCATATAGGTATATAGATAAAATTCTCCAGAAGTTTAAAATGACTGATAGTAAACCCATTTCAACACCCATGGAGACTGGGTTAAAACTCAACAAACCTACTAACTGGAACTGACAATACCGAATTCAGGGCTATGATAGGGAATTTACTCGTCGTATCATTAGATACCTTAAAACAATTCGTGATTTTCCAATGGTTTTCTATTCAGATCAATCACAAATTAAAGCTTTTGTCAATGTGTTATATGCACCTGATGTAGACAACTCACCCATAGATATAAATAACTTGGAGTAAGGGTGCTCCACATCAGGGTTCATGATTTTTGTTAACAGAGACTTACTAAATTGGGCTGTTCACCAGCAACATACGGTTGTAACTTTGTCAATTGCAGCCAAATTAATTGCATTGAATAATCCACTTGACAACATAACCGTGGTCTGGAGATTAGTGTAAAGAATTTTCTCTGTAACCAACCCAGTGCAAGTGTATGAGGACAACATATCAGCGTCCCGCATTGCATCTGGGGGAGGCCAGAAGTGATCCACATCTCTCATGATCAAATGTTATGCTTAGTTGGAAGCATTCCAACAAAAGCTAATTGTCTTCAACGACATTAGGTCTCTGGATCAACTTGCTGTCGTCTTAACAAAAGCTCTTGATCAGAAAACTTGTCAGTACAGTGTATTTTACTACAGAAATGGACTTAAAATTATGGACCATTAACAATATATTGCTCCCAATGCCAAATCATTTATTTGATTGTGCACGTTGATAGCAACACAATTTATTTTTAAATTTACGTAGACCAATATGGCCACTATGAGTGTTAATAGACTACACCAACCGATCAGCAGTACATGTACCGAGTTTATTGTGTCTTGGTATCCTAGATCAGGGATTTTCAGTTTTGCCAATTTTAATCTTTCTTCGAACTTATTAATTGGAGTTATTGGTGAAAGGTAAGGTATGTTGTCATGCCATTTATTGTTGTAGGCGATAGACATATTTGGAAATTTGAATGATTGACGCAGACCAAAATCAAGTTCCATGAATTGATATTTCGTCCAAACTAGCGGTAGATGATGTTCAATGAGTATGTCCTTTTCAGGTTCATCTATACATGGGAATCCTGCTGGAATGATCGTTTCTGCATTGTTTTCTTTCTGTAACTGTTGGATTTCTACTACACAAGGAACTGTTATTAGAGTTGCTCCAGGCAATGAGTCATTTATGGTTATACTAGTGCTTGTTTTTGTTATAGTGTTAACTGATATTAATGGATTCTTAGCATTAGTTATGGCAAATTGGTTCATTTCGATTTGTTTGACTACTATCTCTTCATGATTTATCTCGCATTTGAAAGTACATTTCTTTATTATTTCTTCAAATTTCATTCTTTTGAATAATGCCCTCGCACAATTCCCTATATTATTGGTTGTGCGGTCTTGTGGGAGAAAACATAACAAGCTATGTTTGCCACAAAGATCAATGTCTGTTCCAGTTATGATCCATCAAATTTGTTGTGGGATAAGATCGAAGGTTCTTGATCCCAAGAGCAAATTTTATTGTCGTGCGTTCGAAATGCTAATGGAATAAAGTTGTATAGTTCATATTTGGCATGAAAGTTTTGAAATGGAATTTTGATTTCTATTTCTATTTCATTTCTTGTTACATAACAGTTAACTAATTTTGTTCTGTAGTAGGATTGGATTGATTTCTCATCTAGCACTATTGCAAAATTTGATTTTTCTGCGATTTTCTTAATTTTTAGTAAGTCTCTTTTAAAGTTGTTTCGTTGATTATTGCTGCTGGAAGATGGTTATTTTTGCAGGAAAGGAATAACTGGCTGAGTTTAGCATTTTCAGTGACTAAACTAGCGTGAAGAGTTCGAGCTGTGTCAAAGATGAGTTCTCTTCTACCTTCAATAATTATTTCGTTATTCTGGTTTTGAATGGCGTCTTTTAATGCTTGGATGTTTTCTTTCAAAATATTAGAGTTATCAATTTCTATCTTTTCGAAGTTTTTAATGTCATTTGTGACATTTAATAATTCTGCATGGCTTTCTATTACTGATTTTCAGAGTTTTTCGTATTGAGATTTTAGATTTTTCTCATTTTCTATAAAATCGTTGCCTTGAGAAAGTGTCATGACATTGCAACACCATGTGTCAAAGTCACCAAGGATTTGTATTCCACGTTTACTTCGTTTCGACGGTTCTCTGTCGAATTCCTTGATTATTGCTTCGTTTATTAGCTGAATATCCGTAATAAAATCTATGATCTTCAACATGTTTTTCAATCTCTGCATACACCATGTGTTTTCCGTAGATGCGCAACTTTGCAGTTTCTTTATTTCTTCAAGCCATTTGGGTGTTTCTATGTTCTGTCTTCTTGGAATTTTCAGGCTATAGACTATGGGAATTGTTTTCTCATAAGCCTTACTGAATTTATTTAATTCGAAATATGCTCCTGACGATGCACTAATTTTCGTTTTTAAGCTTGTGTTCTTTGTTTTGTTTGTGAGTGTGGTAATTATGATGAAAACAATAACGGCGTGTTTTATCATCTTATGATCTGAAATCATTACAAATCACATGAAATTTTGCTGTTAGATGCAGTATTACATTTGTTGGTACGTTATTTAGTTGTTATCTTTTGACGCGAGGAAAAAAAAGTTTACAAGGTGCAAAAAAATGTTTATCGATGCACAATATTTTCTCAATTTTTATTTCTTTCTCATAAAAATATACATATGTGCGGAAATTACACCATCTGTGTTAGTGTGGGACTCTGGAATTCGATTCGCGCTATTACCATCAAGAGTAGGCCTTGGAAGATGGCAAACTCCAGTATATTTTGATTGTTCAGCAAGATTTCATCTTGCTTTACAACTCAGATATATATGGAGGTATCGCAGTCTTCCCGGTGTGTTCGATATGTTGATTCGATTTGATTTTCTCCGTCCTCGTCCTTCTTTAGATTTATACTTTATGTTCCAATTAGTTATAATTTTCTTTCTTTCGTGTAAATTTTTTTTTTAATGAAGCTTAATAAGGACCTGTTTTACAAATTTGATAAAATTATGAGCTTAGGTATGGATCGTGCTAGTGAGGATGTTCTCTAGGATACTCCTTTGTATCCATCTCCGACTGAATTACGTTCCTTACCCAAATTTATGGTACCTGATAATGGAATTGTCAAGACGTCAGAAAGCTTCATGCTCACGCAGGTATCTCTTCCGTATTTGCGTTGTTGGTCGCTGCGTTGTCCATGTTTGTTCACTGGTGTGATTGGACTTTAGAAGATTTTCAAAGCTATCCATTCCTTTTTGGCAGCAGATTATGGTCCAACAGAGGTCGATGCATACCGGAAGAACTTTCCTGGCGATTCTCTGAACACATCATTTGGTTTGTGGAGGCATGTGATGCCCCAAAGTTTATGCGAGTGTTGTTTGCAATTCATGGTACAACTCACCTCACAGTTTAGTTTCCTCTTCCCAGAGGCAAGTTTATGGAGGTGGGAAGGATCCGTGGTCTGCTTTTCAACGCTCGACGTGAATCCGTCTGATATTACTGGTTATGCCGTTGGTTTGAATCTTCTGACTGCTGTTATAATGGCGATGCAGCCTCTAAATTTTGGTGCTAAAGTTCATTTTGCGATTACCAATACTGCGTATGCCAATACAATAATGGATAGGTCCCAATTTCAATATTTGGTGGACTATCTTGTTCGCTTTTATCGGCGAAAAATCATAATCAACGACACTCCGCATTATATTGAGGTTTTGCGCGTACTGGAGCCATCGGAGAAATTAACCATTTCTCATGATCATTGTGTTTTGCTAGGAGCCAATCCGAGAAGCGAGCCAACTGCTGGACCAAGTAAGATGATTGTGTCCAATTGGCGCATGTTTTTGGTTCCTTGGCATCAGCAGTTTAGGTGTCGTTCAGTTTCTCCTGAGCTCGAGCCTGCTGATCATCCCGAAGCTGCGGAGCAAGGCGAGGTCAAGCCTGATGCTGGAGAGGCCTTTGCCCAGGATGCACAGGATGATTGGTAGTTGGTGAGTAAAAAAAAAATTTTATATTTTTGAGGGGGAGAAAATATGTACGTAAATGGTCCTTACAATATATATATATTATCTATAGTTGTTACGAATTAAATTACAAGGGTTATAATACAGTGGTTTGGGTGGTGGTTCTGAGTATCTTTTACGTATTCCTCCAAACTTAACTCACTCGGTTTTTTAATATCTTGGGGAAAAGGTAGAGA
The DNA here is from genome assembly GCA_011428145.1 of Ericerus pela. Taxonomy (NCBI): domain Eukaryota; kingdom Metazoa; phylum Arthropoda; class Insecta; order Hemiptera; family Coccidae; genus Ericerus; species Ericerus pela. Next base: position 2,066,103 of record WOFM01000157.1, on the reverse strand, counting down.
CAAAGGTTGTATTATACTTTTTCCCTCATCACACCTATTGAACAATTTGATTTCTTCCAAACGTTGTTTTTGGGTAATTGATTGAATCTTTTGTAAGGTTATCCTTCTCTTTTCTGGGTCTTTTAATTCAAATTTCTTTCTCCATTCTGAACAATCTTTCCCTTTTAATAAAGCTTCGTCATTAAATTTTACCTTTTTATTGTTTTTATTTTTATTGCCAGATTTCTTTAAAATTCCTTTTCGTGGTCTTCCTCTCGGACGTTTGACAATGATTTTAATTTCGTCTTCTGATTCATTTTCTTCAGAGCTCTTTTCCTTCTTTGGTCTACCTCTTTTTCTTTTTGAATTAGACTCGGGAATATTTTCTTCATTTTCTGAATTATCGGATGTAATATCTTCAATGTTCGATGGTAAAGTAGCATTAGAGCGGGCATTATAAGGCGTGAGTCTTCTTATATGAACTGTATCGTCTATGTTATTTCCATTTTCGGAGGTTATACGAATTACATAGTTTAAATCTGAAATTTTTCTTACTATTCTGTATGGTCCTAAAAATTTTGGTTTGCCTTTTCCATAATTTATTGGTGCTTTCAAGAGAACTAAATCATTAGTTTCATAAGAAATTTCTTTTCTTCCTTTATTATAGCGTTCGGAATATTTAATTGCATTCTTTTTATCAAAATTCGGAATTGTTTTTCGAATTTTGTCTGCTTCACTTATCTGTTCTTCTCTGGTTTTACTGATAAGTGGTGACGGAATGTTTAAATTTATGGGGGGTTCTCCTTTATAACCGTGCATTAGGTAAAATGGATCGTGATTATTTAATCCTTCGATAGGTGTCATATTATAGGTCAAGGCTACATTATGCATGTGGTCTGGCCATTCTTCGCTATCGGTACTTTCATATTTTGCTAACATTTTTTTTATCGTTCCGTTCATTTTCTCTACTTGTCCTTGAGTTTGTGGTGAATATGATGTAGAGTAGAATATTTTAATACCGTTATTTTTACAATAATTTTGCATGTATTTGTTTGAAAAATGAGTTCCGTTATCACACGTAATCTTCGTTGGTTTTCCGTAATGACGTACAATTTCTTTTAAGAATTTAATTACCGATTGTGCGTTTGGTTGGGTTACTGCTTTGGTCCAACAATATTTTGTTGCCTTATCTATTCCCACTATGACAAATTTCTTTTCATTGTTTGTGTTAAATTTTCCGATAAAATCAATTTGGATATGTGCAAGTGGTATGCATTCTTCAGAATTAATTGGTTTCAAGTGTCCATATTTTTCGTTAATGTTTTTATTAATTTTGCACTGATGGCACGAACGTACATGCCTCGAGACTATTTTAGGCATTTGTGTAAAGTAGTATCGAGCACACATTTTGGCAAGAGTTTTACAAATTACAAAATGTCCTCACTCACTTTGACTCTCATGACATATATTTAGTATCTGAGGTATGAGGGAGTCAGGAATTACTGGTACGGCATAGTGATATTCAGAGTGATCATTGCTTTTCCATAAAATTCCATTTTCATCAAGAAAAAATGGATTCAGGTTGCGTGATCTGCTCTTTTTTAAGCTTTTTCTTAACTCTTTTTCATTGCCACCTTCTAAAATTTTTATTATGATTCCCCAATATTTGTCTTCACGTTGTAAATCCCATAAGTTGTGGATTTCTTGGTCTGTGATGTTAATTGGGTTTTCTATTTCAGAATTTTCTGAAATTTCGGAAAGTTGAGAATTTGTGGACGCATCGGAGTTTCCAGATCTTTCCAAATTATCGGATAGGATGGAACTTCAATCGTCTTCCGAATTGTCACTTTCTACATCTGAATCTTTTTCTTTCTTTTTCATACTACGTGTTATTGCTTTGATTTTTTTTCTATTGTTTAATAATATTAGGAGGATCAGGTGTTCCTTCTGGTATTATGAATTGACCGTTTCGGAACTCTGCATAATTGTCTTCTTCTTCTTTGAGACGAGATAAATAATCAGCAATTTTGTTATTTTCACCTTTAATGTGTCTGATTTTAAATGTGAATTCTCCTAATTTCAAAATTAGTCTATTTAATCTTGCATTTGGTTTCTTCATTCGGCTTTGGTATGTTAAAGGTTCATGATCCGTAAAAATATTAAATTCTTTATAGACTAAAAATTCTCTGAAATATTCGCAAGTTTCAGTGATAGCCAACATTTCTAAATCAATAGAACATAAATGTTGTTGATTCTTAGGAATTTTCTTTGAGAAATATCCTATAGGGTGTGGCTCTTTTGGTTTTCTGTCTACTTGCATTATTACTGCTCCTATGGCTGTTTTTGATGCGTCTACTTCGACGTATGTTTCAGCATCAGGATTGTAGATTGTAAGAATTGGATCTGAAGTGATTAATTCTTTTATTTTATTGAATGCTTTTTGTGCTTTGTCATTCCATGCTATTTTATTATTTGCTTTAACATTTTTTCTTCTTGTTAGGTCTGTTAATGGTGCTGTGATTTGTGAAAAATTTTTAATCATTTTCCGATAATAATTTGCTAAGCCAATAAATCTTCGTAGTTGACGTAACGTTTTAGGTGGTTGAGCTTCACAAATCGGTTTGATGTTTTTATCTAATGGTTCTAATTTATTATATGAAATTTTATGTCCCAAATATTCGATACTTTCATTGAAGAAGCTACTTTTACTGGTTTTGATTAGTAGACCTGCTTCAACTAGTACTTTCAGGACTTTTTCCAAATTTTCTAGTGTTTCTTCAAAGGTTTCGCCAAAGACACAGATATCATCTAGATAGACTAATACTTTGTCTTCTAGGATATGGTTGAATAGATCGGTCATAGTTTTTTGGAAAATGCTGGGGCTCCCACTTAATCCCATAGGGATGGAGTTAAATACGTAACTTACTCCTCCAACATTTATTCCTGTTACCGCTTTTGATTCTTCATCAAGGGGAATTTGGTAGTATCCTTGATTGAGATCAATTGTTACGAAGTATTTTTTATCTCGTAACGCATCCCAAATTTCGGGGAGACGAGGGACTCTGCTCGTATCTTTTTTTACTATTTCGTTTACACCTCTATAATCTACTAATAATCTATAAACTCCGTTTGATTTCTTCTTAACAAATACTGGGCTCTCATATCTAGAGCTTGCTCTCTTCATAATACCACATTCTTCAAATTCTTTAATTTTCTTTCTAATTTCTCTTTTTTCAAAAATTCCCATGTGGTAATTTCTACGTTGAACTGGCTCGTCTGTTTTTAAGTAGACATGTGCTGGTTTTAGTTTTGTAGGTTTTACCTTGGCAGGTTCTTCCGTAAATATATGGATATATTTTTTTAATACGTTTACTACTGCCTGTTTTTGTTCCTTCGTTAAATTCTTATTAATTTTCACTTGTGTTCCTTCATTGTTGTGGATAACGCTGTCATCAGATCGGGTTATGCGAACAAGTTTTAGCATATCAACCTCCTCACCTTGGTTACCCGCAGTATCCCCTGACATAATGCATTGGATGCTGGGTTGGCCACAGTGGATGGAATTGGTCTGATGGTCCCGCATAGTCGGCTGTCTAAGCCTATAGCGTCCTAAAACTGTCCCTTGCACGATCTGGGTGTCGAAGTGCGGAATGTAGAATCTTAAGGCTGGCCATCCTAAATCATCAACAATATATTTGCCTTCTAAACCGTAACTCGTTAAAAACCACTCATCTGGATCTGCTTTTCCCATTTCTGGATCCAGGTTTACACAATATTCATTATTTACATCTATACAGAAATCTTTGTCTGCTCTAATGAATCCTTCGCAATTTTCTTCCTTAAACTTAATTATACTTAATATTTCGCGTTTCCATGGCGGTCTTATTTTAAATAATTTCTTACTAAATAATATGTTGGCATTATGTCGATCTAAAAAGTCGTGTCTGAGTAGTAAAGGTGTGGTTACTTCAGAGATTACATATGCTTCCGCATCGAGGAGGAGGTCACCCATTTTTATGGTGATTTCTACAACTCCTTTAACAATTATTGCACTATTGTTAGCGGCTACCATACACACTCTTGCAGGTCTGATCACATTATCCTTTACAAGGTCGTATTGTGCAAGTGTCACTTCAGAGCCACTGTCGACTGTTCCCTGTGTTTCATACTCTTCACGGCTCACAATGTTGCAGGAGACAATTAGTTTACGTCTCGCCCTGACTAATTTCATTGATGCACTACAGATATGAATTTTCCGATTATGCGGCGCGTGTGGATCTAACACTAGGTGAGCAGCGCAGTCCGGATGATGGACGTTGCCATTACAAGCCCGAAAGTCGTTGCCAATATATAGTATAGAGCAAACTGGCTCTACTGTAAGTTTTTTGGTTGTTGAGTGAAATTTTGTTGTTGGATATTTGGAACTACATCAGGAGTTTGCAAGTTGTAGGAGGGTAATGCATAATTTGTCGCATTTGCCCATGGTTGTGGATTTAGAATTGGGGCACTATATGCCTGTGCGTAACCATTCTGTTGGGGTGGTCCATAGATGTTGAACAATTGATTAAAGTTTGATGCAAAATTGTTGTTGAATCTTGGCGGTCTAAAGTTTCTTTGTGGGAATTGGAGTGTAACACGATTACGTAGTCGACAATCTCTTGAGAGATGTCCCCTTCTTCCCCAATTAAAACAATTTATTTCTCTCGGAGAATATCTATCATTGTTTTGTTGACGATAGGATTCTCTCATTGGTGGTCTATAGGAATTTTGGTTATTTTGTTGTCGATTAGATTCTCTTTCTCTAGACAGCCTTCTTCTTGGGTTACTATCATTTGCTTCATTATTGTTATTATTATTATTTAAATTTCTTTCTCTACGAGGTCTAGATTCTGCGTTTTCATTTTCCGTCGCTTGATTTCTGGTTTGATTTTGGTTTCGTTTATTAGCATTAGAGGGTTTCCATCCTGTCTCTACTAATGCTACAATAACAGGGTCTGTAGGAGAGATAGGCGGAGTTATGGGTTTCACAGGTTCTTTTTTCTCGGGAGCTTTACCCTTCATCATCTCTTCCATCTGTTTTGTTCGTTTAGCAATCGTTTCTGTTGCTTTATTTAGCATTTCTTCCGTTTTTTGGACATCGGTCAAGTCTAATGCTTTTTCTTTGAATTCTTTCCAATCCGTAAATGTTTTTGAAATCTCACTTTGTGTTTGGAGATTTTTCTACGCAAAGAATTTCCTCATTTCTCCTGTTAGCCTTGGGAGTAAGAGGTCACAAATTTTTTTCTCGCTAATTGTTGCATCGAGTTGTTTATAGAGTCGGAAAAATTTTGGTACATTTGTACTAAAATATGAATCGTCAAATTTCAATGATTTGATACGTTTTTTTACCATATCTTTATTTTTTTTAAAGATACGCGTTAAGATTTGTTTTACTTCTAACCATGAGGTTTCTAGGGTTATCTCAGTATCTGCTGCAAACAGTTCGAGAGCTGTACTACGAAGGGCTATATTTAGGTTTCGTATCACTTCATACTCAGTTGCTTCGAATGTTTTCGCCTGAGTTTCGTATTCAAAAAGGAATTCAAGGATGTGCTCATCGGGGCCATTTGAAAAATGGCTTGTAGTCCATCTTTCTGACCTTTTCCAAAAATTGTTCATGGCTAGGTTATGATGTGTGTAGGCTTCGTTTGCTGCCGCAAATCTTGCTTGTTGTTGTAGTTGTAAAAGCAAGCGTGCGTTATTTTCAGCGATGTCTTCCGGGGTCATATTTTTGTTTTCCGTTTTTAGAAAAGGATTATTTTTATTTTCAATATTTACTATGTTGACGTATGTAGGTTCTTTTTGATCAAGAAGTTCTACACGTATCTCTGGGGGTAATAGGTTGATAGGGTCAAAAGAATTTTCGTCAGTTGAATTTGGAATTTTACTTTTGGGTTTTCCCAAATTTTCTGGGCTTTTTACGTGAATTTGAATTGAATGTTGGATTTCAGTCTGTGAGGACTTTCCCTGTCCTTGAGGGACTAATGGTGATAAATCAGCACTAGACTGTGAGGGTTTGTCGACAAAAGTTTGGTTCAGAATTGATTCCTCTCCGAGGAAGATTTCAACTTCGTCATTTGGGAGAGAGAAATCGGATGTAATTGAAATTGATTTTTTAGGTGATACGTGGTGTGATACTTTAGCCAGGAGTTTTTCAAAACTGGAGCTGAGACTTCGTCTCGCTAATCTTCTTTCTGTTTCTTCCTTTTTTCTCTTCTCTGTTTCTAACTTTTTTCCTTTACTTTCTAAGTCTTCTTCTTCTGTATCGGAGAAGATTTCTTCAGCTTCTTTAGGGTCTTTATTTTTTACACTTCTTGTTACTCTACGGTAACTTTTACTCTCCTCGATTAGTCTATCAAAATTACTTGTTCTTTCGAATTTCTCGGTGTTGGGGTTTGAGTATAAAATATTTAACAACTAGTTTTTAGGATGTCTACCTTTGTATAGTTTTTTTTGTAGTTCGATACGTGTTCTCCCTTCTATCCTCTTTGCTTTTGCCGCTTTTAGCACACGATAGAGAAAAGAAGTGGATACTCGACTTCCCCAATGATCCAAGGAGTGGGTAATTTTCCTCTTCAGACAGGTTTTCATACAAGATTTTAGGATGATTTTCGAGTTCTAAAATGTTGTCTTCTGATTTCAAATCTAAAATATCTGGGAGCGATGCACTCGTACTTTCACTTTTCTCAGACATTCGCGAGGGTTGTGATATTTTACATTTTACAATATTATTTACGATATCAATAACAGTTTCAAATTTTTCTGAAGTAACGAAAGATAAATTTATAATTTGCTTACAGATGGACGGCGAGTAGCGTATTTTAGTCTTCCATAGTTTATTGTTAGTTTCGTTTGGCTCGACATTGTTGGTGAGTGACTTCTTGTTCTCTGCACTGTGATTTTGGATATCAGTTGGGCTGATTTTATTTCTTTTGAATTTCAGGAACCGGATCTGGATCTTCGATCTATTTTTAAGTTTATTTTTAGATCTGTTTTTTGTTATTAATTTATTTTTAAATGTTTTATTTTTATTTGTCTTAATTAAATGTTTGCAGTCCTCTGCAATAAAGATTTGATTTCGTAGACGTTTGTTTAATTTTGTTTTAAATAACTGAATTATTTTAGCCACGATTTATTTAATAATTACACGAAAATATTTGCTCCAGCAAAATTAAATTATTTGCGAGCGATTTAAAATATTTTTCACACGAGTGGAAAATATTTTTACTTTATGAAAAAATGAAAAAAAAAAATTTTATTTGAACAGAATTATTATTTTTAAATTTTACTTCCGAAGGCTTTTTGTTTGGGCACCAATTTGTTGCGGGAGTAATTCAATACTTTTAAATTACTTCAACAAATAAGATAAAATACAAACATTTATCTTTTATTAAATTTGAACTTCAAGTTATTACAAACACATTTAAACTTTAACTTAATACTGATACTTAATAATAGTGAGACCTGATGTCCATAACATCGAGTATGGACCTTAATGTTTCTGTTCAACTGCTAGTTCAGGAATGACCATGTCTTCGAAATGAAGATATGACATCACTTTTGTCTTCTTTGTTTCACTCAAAAGATGGCCGACCAAAAAGGTGGCGTGACATGGAACATCCGCCAAATATGATGACACTTTACTGTCAGCATATCTGGTGGTGTCCGTTCATGGGAAGCTAGGAAGAATATAGACAGCTATTATTCCGAGAATTAGGAATAATAGTTGTCTATAATTTGTTCAACACGTTTTTGTAGACAAACTGAATCGTCTGCAAAAATGGGATGGAACAGGCGGTATTGGCCATTATGTTAGTCAATGTCCATCTGCTAAACCAAAAATAAATAAAAATGACCAAAAATCCATAAAAAAGGTGGAAAAAGAAAAAATCAATTATGTGGCGATGGTCCAAACTGTGGACAGCGATTCTGATTCCACTGGTTTGTCTGGTAATTCCTCTTTGAATAGTTTGTTTGAGGAGGAAAGGCCTTATATTCAATTAACTGAGAAATTCTTGCTCGATTCTGGCACTCAGCAGTTTCTTGTAAATTCCCTTGAAAATATGTATGATGTTCAAAAACTTAATCCTCCATTGAAACTTGTGTCAGCCAAAAAGGATGCTGTATTTTACGCTACACATGAAGGTCAGCTTGCGGTAATGTTGGAAAATAATAGGCGTCAACAGGAGATTATTAACTTGGAAGATGTATATTATTCTGAAGAGTTAGAACATAATCTGTTTTTGACAACACGTTTGACACGAAAAGGTGTGTTCAAAGTTATGTCAGGAAAAAAGGCGCATATCTACGTTAGGCAGACTAAACAAAAATTAGCTACAGCGTACAGTAATGGCAGTGGACTGGTTTTAAATTTTGAGAGGATGGAAGTGATACAAAAAGGTGAATGTGGAGCTATGTTTGCTGATGAGGAAGAGGAAAATAGAGAGCTTGAAAGTCAAGAGACAAATTAGAGCGACTTTGAGGTCGAATCGGAAGTTTTGCCAGAGTTCTATATAGATGCTCGAGTTGACGTGCATCCAGAACCGCAGATTGAAATTGAAAGAACAAAGGAAAACACAAGAGAAAAGGAAAAACAAAATGAAAATAAAGAACAAAATAAAAAAAGGGAAGAGATCGACGAGAGCAAGCAGGTTGTTAACTCAGGTCAGGCATCTCAGACTTCTGAGGTGAAGTTATCGAAAACAACCCAAATGAAACAATTGTGGCACCGTAGATTAGGTCAAGTAAATGCGAAATATTTGAATTACTTGAGAGAAAGCTCAGTTGGTTTTCCAAATTTGGTGTTTAAAGACGACAATTTCAGAAATTGTGAAATTTGTCTGTTGGCTAAATCCTACAGATTAGGCCATCACGGAATTTGTCTAAAACCCAGTAGGAAGCTGGAAATCGTATCTACTGACATTATGGGGCCATTTATTGAATCATTTTGGGGTGAAAGATATATCATAACGTTTATTGACAATTTTTCCCATTTCACTATCATTGTGCCAATTGAAAAAAAGAGCATGGTAAATGAAGAATTTAAAAAATTTTTTATGACAAATAAAAATAAATACCCTGAGTCACCTATCGTGGTGTTGAGATGTGACAATGCTCTTGAGTATACAGATCGTAAAATGAGAGATTTGTGCGATGAGCATGGGGTTGAGCTTGATTTGGTAGTGCCATATTCACCTGAGCTGAACGGGCTTGCTGAGCAGCAAAATTGCGTGATCAGTGAAAAGACGCGTGCATTGTTGTTCAACTCGCAGCTCTCAATGCGATATTGGTCATTTGTGGCAACCACATCTTGCTATTTGAGTAATAGAACACCATGCAGGAGCAATCCAGATAATAAGACTCCTCACGAGATGTTTTTTGGTCATAAACCGGATTTAAAAAATTTAAAAACTTTTGGGGCTTTGGCTTACAAGCACATACTGATAGAAGTGCAAAACCAATCTGCTGTGCGCGCCAAAAAGAAAGGCGAAACGCAAGTGGACCCAAAATTTATGCAGAGATGCGAAAAAAATCTGCTTCTTGGTTATACAAATACAGGATACTTCACAATTAATCCTGATACAGAAAAAGTGTCAATAAGTTGTGATACTAGGTTCGACGAAAATAAAAACATAAAAGACAAAGAACAAAATAAAATAGAAAAATTACCTGAGCCGTCTGAGGAGTCGTTGAGTGCGAATATTCCTGTGATAGCTGCATGCAGGGTAGAGAAAAACACAGACTTAAGATTTCTGGAGGACTGTGTGCCTCAAAAATATTCAGAGGTTGAGTCGAATGCGTTCAAAGACATATGGAAGAGAGCTATGGTTGATGAATTCAACGCGATGACAAACTTAAATGTTTGGGAAGAAGTTCCTAGGTCCAAAGGTTGTAAGACTATTGACACCAAGTGGGTATACACCGTGAAACAGAATGAAAAAGCTGAGTATGTGGCAAAGGCGAGACTCGTTGCTCGAGGATGTAAGGACAGATATCAGTATCAAATTGATGAAACATATTCTCCTGTTGTGTCTCAATGGGTGATCCAATGGGTGATCTCATTGGCCAATAGGGGGGATGGTCAATGACACAATTTGACGTTCAAACAGCATTTCTGAATGGTGAAATTTGGCGTCCTATGTACCTATCCTTACCACAAGGCTATGTTCTAGAATCACAAAATAGTATATTGAAATTAAACAAATCAATATATGGTTTAAAGACCTCATCAAAGTCGTGGTTCAATCTTTTGGACGAAAAATTAAAAGAACTGGGCTTCACCCAAATTAAAATAGATCGTTGTCTTTATTATAAAGGAAAATTTAATGAAAAAATAGCTTTTCTGGCCGTTTATGTCGATGACATTTTGCTTGTAACAAGTGAAGGTAGTTGGAAGACTGATATTGTCGATCGTCTTGTAAAAAACTTTGATGTGAAAATTGAGTATAATCCTAAGTGTTTTGTTGGTTTTGATAGAGATTGAACCAATAAAACGATAAAGTTATCTCAATTTGCCTATATTGATAAAATAGTTAAAAAATTTGGACTTGAGAATGCCAATGGACAAAATACGCCCATGGAAGTTGGTCTAAAAATAAAGAAAAAAGAAAAAGGAGTAAATGATCGAGAATTTCGATCTATGATCAGTGCATTACTGTACTTGGCTCGAGGTACGAGACCCGACATTGCTTTTGCAGTGAATTATTTGAGTCGTTGCCAAGGCAATTCCACATCTTTGGATAAGCTGAATGTCAGACGTATAATAAAATACATTTCACATACTAAATCATACTGTCTATTATACCAGTCAAAAAAGGAAAATCTGGAAGCTTATGTAGATGCTTCATATGCCCCTGATGTGAGTAACACTGATGGTGACATTGTGGACATTGAAGTAGGCAAGTCAGTAACTGGTTACGTAATTTTTGCTAACGGGGATTTAGTTAATTGGGCCATTAGAAAACAACAACTTACAGCAGCATCCTCTACCGCTGCAGAACTAATAGCTTTGCATGACTCACTCGACGACCCTGAGGCTAATTTGCCTTGCTCACTCGTTATTGCTCGGCGAAGAAGGTCCAATTGATATATTTGAGGATAATATTTCTGCAGAGCACGTCCCAAAAGGAGGGGAAAATAAAAGAATGAAAGCACTCATGGTCAAGTGTTATGACATTCTGGATGCTGTACAAAATAAAGAAATTCTGATTAAACGGGTTGCTACATCCAAACAACAGGCGGACATTCTAACAAAAGCGTTAGACAGAAGGAAGCATCTTGAAGCCGCCTTGAAACTGCTCCTTGTTCCCGAGATGTTTGACTCTCCCAAATGTTGTCGTTTAAATTAATAAGATACTGTTCCCCGCTCTACGCCCATTTGGCCCCTTGACAGGTTAGGGATGATTTGTGTACCCCTTGCTGCAGGGGAATCAACGTATTCGGAGTTTGGAAACGTCAATGGTAAGAGTTCTCTGATTGTCGTTTGAGATCGATATTTAATATATTCTAGTAGGTCTCCGATTGCCTGTAATATATGTGTTACTTTGACAATTCAAACGTTTGTTGAATTGGTTTTGCCTCATTTTTTATTTTTTAATTAATTAAAGTTGCTATTTTTGTAACATGTATCTATTTTTAAATTTTATATTGCTCGTTAATTGAAAATTTTTATGACTAATGGTAACACAACTGTGATAAAATGTTTTAATATTAGTTCGTTTTGTTGTCTAACTGAAACTATAGACATAATTTCATTTTCTGGTAACCTAACTGTGATATATTTGTAACATAATTATTTTTGTATTTAAATGTCTAATCAATTTTAAAATTTTTAGGGTGTATCGAACTTTTATTTCTTTTGTAAATTTAAACAACGTCATAATTTAGAAATAAATGTATTCTTTACGTAAAGAGCTGTAGGGGGGTGTTGTTCAGTCACCTCTTCACTACGCTCATACATTAGCGCCACCTACGAGTGATGAACGGTAAACGTAATTCGATTCATTCTTTCGTATCTGTGGTCATTCGTTTCACCTGTGGTATTCTACCCAGGCTTTGTCTATCTATTTCGGCATCATGGCCATGTTATGTGTTTACTGGGCATTAAACCTTTATGACGAGAACAACGTTTGTTATTTATTGAACTAGAAAATTAATCTCTCAAATGAAAGATCCTCATTGTTATTAATAGCCGTTTTTAACAATCTCAACACATAGTAATAATATTTTGAAGAAGCTGGCAAGAAACACTTGTATTAAAATAGAAAAATCACCATTATTTTACTTATTATTTTTGTTTTTTCCAATGAGCATATGAATTAATAGTAGAGGCATAATTTGTCAGTTTTCAGTGAGATCAGCTACTCTCACTCCATTAAACCTGCATGCCAAATTTAAAATACATAGGAAATATGTGTTTTATCTTAATTTTTTGCCATAATTTTCTTAGGTCCTTTGCCATAATTCTACTATTAATAAGATAGCTAATTTTTCATAATAAATTAAATTTTAGAGGTTTCAAAAAATAAAATGAGCTCAAAAAAAGAAATTTAAGCCTCAGAAGCTGAAAAAATTCAAAACAAAGATGAAATTGTACATCAAAATGGCTTAATTTAATGTTATCAGTAAACTTAATGTTAAAGAAAACTAATTATAACAACTTATTTTCATGAATACTGTTTTCGAGCTTTATCATCAGTTGTTTACAGAAACAATAAATTAAGCCAATTTGATGCACAGTTTCATTTTCTTTTATAATTTTCTCAGCTTCTATAAAAGCCTAAACTTTTTTTTTTTGGCTCATTTAATTTTTTGAAGCTTCCTCTAAAATTTCATTTATTACAAAAAAGGGACAATCTTATTAAATAAGAGAATTATGAGCTCTATTTGATAGGACTACCCAACCTACACCAGGAGGCTGATTCCACAAATGTAGGAATGTTCTATGACTTTGCGCCAAGTTTTACTTGAATATTTGTGGAATATCTCTACTGTAGTAGGGTGGTGTAAGTTAGTGTAATCCTATCAAACAGAGCTATGGTGAAAAATTATGGTAAAAACACATATTTCCTAGGTATTTTTAATGAGGTGTATATGTTTAATGAAGTCATGAAGTGGAGGTAGCTGGCCTCACTGAATGTTGTGTAGAACATATCGTATTATGCCTCTAGTATTAATTCATATGCTCATTGATTTTTTCTTCCTTCTTTTTCTTGAGTAACTGTGTTTTGTTTTTTGTTTTTTTTATTATGAAACTAGAGATGTGCACTAATCAGTTGGTTCAACTAATCGATTTATTTTTGCAAAATCAATCGATTAATCAAATATTATTTAGGATTGGGCAAGAATCACAAAATTTTTATAAAAGAAATAGACGAAATATATAAGGAAAATCCTTATTAGCTATTGCAGAAGAAACATTTTTCATTTTACCCATTGAAGTATAGGGATGATGGAACAAGGACTACCCTAAAGCCAAATATAAACAAAGTGACAAGAAACTGTTAAAAAAACAAAGAGCTGGACTTATTAAAATCATATAAAAGAAAGTTTCAAAAACCACATGAATGTATTTTTTGCTGCATTTAATCTGATTCTGATAAATTGGTAATGAGTGAAAGAGAGAAAGCAATACCTCAATTTAACACTCTGTCATTCTAACACATTTCTACAACTGTTGTGACAGAGTGTTTGTTCCATTATCCCTACATTTCGATGATTCTACTTTAAATTAATGCGTGCTGAAAAAGTTAAGTTTGAAGGTTGGTGTAAAAATAAAAAACGTTAAAATCTCTGATTACAAAGTACTGGACCAGTAAAGAAAGATGATTTCTGGTTAGACATGCTGGCGCTAAATAGGCAACCAGAACGTACCTTCTGATGTATTTTGCTTTGTGTATGTATACTAACCTTGTGAATTTAAGGGATATCTTAATCAGATAAATTCTAAATTGGTGAATTCAAGCAAAATGTCAAAAATACGCAGAAGGTATAATAGGACTGCTTTCTTTTTCACCAGCATGCTTTGACATTAAAAATTACATTGATCTTATGGAGCTTTATTAGTTCAGTACTAATTATAGTCAAAGGGTAAAACTGATTACTTGGAATAATCCACTGATCGAACAATTTTCAATTAATTTCACATCACTATATGTGAAGCAAAAACCTTTTTGCAACATCATTTATCGATGTAGTTTGTTAATTTTGTATTTTCAGCAGTTTAACAACACGACTCATTTCAATATCAGAAAATTTCAAAATGGCGAAAATCGCATTCAACATATGAGACTTCATTTTGGAATCAGAAGCGTTCAAATAATTCAAAAATACGTTTTTCAAGTACCGCTTATTCAGATCATCATTTCCATCTTGTTCTTTTTGTAGCCTAGACAAATAAAATTGATGAATTAAAATTTTTTTTTAAATATGGAACAAAATACTTTTATTTATAAGCCGGTACCGATGAAGTTCTTCTTGCAATTGCGTGTACAGCTGGGTCTGATAAAAATGATCTTTTTCCATTTCATGAACTCTTTCCTCCAGTTCATTATTAGTTTTTCTCAACCTGTTAATGTCAGCTTCTTTTCGGGCTGCATCTTCGAGATAGTAAATTAATGTGGAATTTTGTCTCTTTTGCGTTCCTTTGTACGACTTTTTTTTCTGAAATAAAAAGAAAAAATTTTTATAAAACTATTCGTTCCTTACAATTAAAAGAAACGAAATTTACTTCAGTCGCAGTTTCATCAGGGAACTGATAAACTGGAAAATATCTTTGCTGTAGATATTGTAACTGTTTTTCTTTATCATCTAGCATATTCGTGGTTCTTTCTCTTTGTTTTTCTAATTCACGTTCCATTATTATAAGTTTATTATGGTATTCAGACTCTAGGGCACTCATTTTTGATTTCCACTTATGCCGTTCATCCTCCAATATCTACAAGAAAACGAGGATTACTCAAAACATATTTTACAGAAAAATAAGACAATTCTGAGAGCCAATTTTACTTTGTCAACATTTTCACGTTCCATTTGAATTTGTTTTTGAAGAGAGGAATTCGAAGATTCTAATTCTAAAATTTTATTTTTCAAACTGTGTATTTTTTGTTTGGATACTGTCACGTTTTCGTCGGTTCTGTGAAAATGTTTAAATTAAAAAACCAAACTCACATACAAATGGAAAATAAATAAACAAATAATCATTATGTTATATACGCTTACAGGTCTCTAGAACTTTTCCTCTGGCATTCATCATATTGCTGTTTTAATTGAAAGAAAAGTTCTTTGTATTTTTTAGCATCACTATCAGGGACTAATTCTAATCCATCGCAGAGAACTTCTAAAAAATTTTCATAAATCAAATGAAAAGCAGAAATAAAGAATCTCGTAGCAACAAAAAGTTACGTTCAAAACGAAATACCTTTCAACTTATCTAACTGAAAAGACGTTTTGCAGCTGTGTATGAGTTGATGTTTAATGTGTTGTAGTTGTTGAATCAAAGCCTCTTCGCTGAGAGCAATTCGATCGTCTTCACACTTCACATTGCAATTTTCTAATTCTAATTGCATTAAGCGATTCTGATCATATTATGTTATATGAATAAAAAACGAAATTAAAAAATAAAAAACTGAACTGTACCCAAATTACGAACTATACGTATCTTGCTTTAAAGATTTACTTTCAATTTTAAAATTTTTTGTTGGTCTTCTTGCCGGTGTTTATCATATTTACTGGCTAAATCTGAAAGTTGAGCCAATTTCTGTTCCAATTTTGACACACGATTTTCGTGTTCAATGACTAATTCACGTATCTTTTCTTCAGCCTTCAACGTCCGCACCTGCTCCTAGAATATAAGATACAAATCAATGAATACTAAAACTTCTTTAATGCGATGAAAAAAATCTTTTCAATTACCTGTCGTATAGCGACATCATGTTGCTCTTGCAATAGTTGTAATTCCAATTTGAAATTTTCCAGCATTTTTAGAGCAGATTTCTCATCATCAGACTGAGTCTTTCCCTCCGTTAGACCGGAACGCAGAATGTTTTCGGATTCTTTGACTTCATTCAACTTTTCTTGAGTCAATTTCAACTGTTCCTTCAACTTTCCAATAAAAAATTCTTTATTCTCTCGTTTGCGCCTCTCTTCATTAATAATTTTTTGCAACTCTCTGAAATAATGAGTGGTAATTCGAATCAAAAAATAATATGTACGACACTTTTCAAATAGATATAATATTATATTTTATGTAGGTACCTTATACTGGAAGATAGCTCAAGCTCACGTTGACGACTTTCCAAATTCATTTGAGTTGTATTTTCTACAACCGAAGTTTTGGAATTAGTTGACACGTGTTTCAGTTTTTCTTCTAACTGAAAAGTAAATTGAATAAAATATGGTTTTGTCTTGTACATGAAGCAATTTTAATTTCTAATCGCATTAATAACCTGTAAAATTTTTTCATTCAAATGTTTCCTTTCCTGTTGAAATTGTGCTTCCAGCTGACATTTTTCATCCGAAAGCGATGACAAGGACAGCGCTAATTTCGTAACATTCGACTTGAGCTCGTCAACTGTTTTCTACTCAATTTAAAGGCAATGAAAAACATAAATGATGGATAATTAGTTGATTTTATTTGGAAAATTTACCTCTGAATTGTCGTTACTGACAGGATTGTCAACGACACTGTTCGTTGTTTTCACATCGGTAACAGTTTTAAGAGTTTCCTCTAAACGATTTTTCTCGGTCATTAATTTCTTGTGAGCTATTACTACATCTGAAACACCAAGCAAAATGAAGTAAATGAATTGTCGTGCAAATAGTGATGATATTTGAGGCATTCATATACTACAGAAATAAATTTTAAAATGAAATACCTTGTAAACGTTTTTTATATCTGGTCAACTGTTCATCTTGAGAGTTTATGGTTGCTAGTAAATCGTCGACATCTTTAGATACGTTGGCCATGAAGAAGCAGTTCGTTTGAAATTTTCAGAATAAATCAGTAGACCAATTATTCGTGTTATTTAACATTTAAGCGAATTTAAGCGGTTAAATGAACATAATTAATTCACCAAAAGAATGTTGATTTGCCTTTCTATTTTCTATTCACACTTTTAAGTGCAACAATGCGAAGTTCAAACACTTGATAAACAAGTTCAAAATTATAATTTTCTTATCATCAAAAACGTTGATCAAGACCTGTCAAAACGTATTTCAATGGTCATCAGTTTGAATTATTTTTCACGTTGGTTGTTTAAAAAGAATTTATAGTATGCTCTTTCTTACTTTTTTCACTAGTTTTCTTAAATTATGAATTGATTTTTTGGAATAAAACGAATTTTTTAATATTGAGCTCTTTCGTTATTGTTGAATCCCGTTTGTCCGTCAGATAAGATACTGTAAAAATTATAATCATCGGAATAGGAAGTGGGAATTGATAAAGTAAAACAGTAAATAAACTTTCAAAATTGATGGATGTGGCAAGTATTCGAGTTGATTTCAGTGTTTTTCAACCCTTGCTAAATTTTAAGACATTATTTAATTTTAATTTTATTGATGTAATTTTGTCTGTTTTACACTTTATTGACTTTGATTTTTTATTTCTATAGAGCCATGTCATTTTAATTAATTATTTTGCAGATCGTCGTATTAAGTGAGTTGAATTACCTGTAATTGTTAACGTGGGCCTCTTGATTGCATATTATATCGGAAGGTTTGGTGAATAACCTATGAACACAGTTTTAATATTGACAACGTTCATGTAAGTGCCAACTGCCACTGCTAACGAGTTATTACGTTTTGCAATAGTATTTACTGATAACAATGGTCAACTGATGTATGATATCTTATTTCAGTTGTGTTTGGCTGTATTCTTGGGACTCTGCAACGTTGATTTCACTTCCATTTAATTGTGTTCTGTCAGTATGACGGCTGATAAATTCAATTCCAAGGATTTCATAGATAAATTGGAAGATTATTCAGAATTAGTGAGCAATATCTATAATCTAAAGTACATTTAAAAAATCTGTCATTTTGCTTCTTACAATTTGTACACGCACATTTCAGGTTTACAAAAATAGTAAAAATTATTTGCCAACAATCTCAAGATTTTGTCTCGTTTCTACTTTCATTGAAGACGGTTTACGAATGTATTTTCAATGGAATGAACAACGATCTTACATGGATCACTCATGGGGATGTGGCATGTTTTTGGCTTCGATATTTGTGTTGATCAACTTATTTGGACAACTTTGTGGATGCACAATGGTTCTGTTGCAAAAGAAAGTGCCATATGCTTGTGGAATGCTGTTTTTTATTGTTCTACTGCAGGTATTTGTTATATTAAATCTTTCTTGTGAAATTCTCACTCTACCAATTTATATTATTTTATCTTTACAGACATTTGCGTACAGCATATTTTGGGATATTCAATTTTTACTGAGAAATTTGGCGTTAATTGGTGCTCTTTTGCTGTTGGTTGCAGAAAGCCAAGTTGAATCTCGTAGCTTATTTGCCGGAGTACCATCCTTAGGTTTATAGAGTATGAATTATATATTACAATGATAGTAATTTGGTCAACTTTGTTTTAACATTCTGGGTGTACTTGTACGTGTAGGAGAACATAAGCCAAAAAGCTATCTACAACTTGCTGGAAGATGCTTACTAGTGTTCATGTTTATCACTTTAATTAGATTTGAATTTTCGTTTTTGCAGGTTAGAGTGATTTTTTCTTACGGCTAATTTTAATCATCTACAAACATTTATAACTAGTTATTTTATTTGTTTTTGAAGATCGTTTCAAATATTCTTGGATCGGCGTTGATGATTTTGGTCACTGTTGGTTACAAAACAAAACTAAGTGCTCTAATTTTGGTCATATTCTTGACTTTTTTGAACGTTTATCATAATGATTGGTGGAATGTTCCGTCGCACAAACCTATGAGGGATTTTCTTAAATATGATTTTTTTCAGGTAAAATCATTTTTGTGTTTTCTTTCTTTATTTTCTCTTCAAATAGATGAAATAAATCTCTCTATTTTCACGTTTTATTCATTCTGATTACTCTACTTAATTTTGTTTTAATCGTTCATGAAAGAAAAATTAATCAAGTTTATTTAATTTTTCTCTCTTTTAGACTTTGTCAGTTATTGGTGGTCTGTTGATGATAGTTATTCATGGACCTGGTGGTGTTTCTATGGACGAACAGAAGAAAATTTGGTAATCCCTGTCCAGTGCTGTTCTTGTGAATTTTTTTAATTTTTGACAAAGAAATATAAATCTGTTTTAAAATTCAGTCTATATATGTATGTACTTGGTATGTACTTACATGAGCGATAAATTGAACCGGTTTGTCTATATGTTTTAATTTAATTTTTTTTTCTCAGTTTGTAATATTTTCTTGTTATAAAGACTGTTTTTATTAAGGCAATACACGTCGTATTTTGGATTTATTACTATATCTTTGTTTTTCTGTTTATTGATGAGGCTGCATACTTTTTTTCATCTAGTTATAGATAAAAGTTTTCTTCTGCTTGGTTTGAATGAAGATTCATCTAATGAAACAAAATTTTAATGGTATATTAGTTGCGTGAAATCTTATTTGAATAAATGTAGTTAAATATGTTTCAATTTAGACGACCTTTCTAGTCTCTACAACAGAGAATCTCAGAGAGTATCAAATAAAATAGAGAACGTACGCTCATCTACATGTTGTTAGGAGAAACGGCACCGTTTTTGAAGCGATTGTTCCTTTTCCTTCGGCACAAATTCAAATTTGTTTGCCCGAATTCAGGACTGTTGGCAATAATTAGAAATTCTTTTCAAATAATTAAATGAAATGAATGAAAGAATATTATTTATTCATAAATCATAACAAACGAGATATTCATAGATAAATATGAGATTGAAAATTGTTGATATCGTAAGATCC
The DNA here is from genome assembly GCA_011428145.1 of Ericerus pela. Classification (NCBI taxonomy): domain Eukaryota; kingdom Metazoa; phylum Arthropoda; class Insecta; order Hemiptera; family Coccidae; genus Ericerus; species Ericerus pela. The sequence goes on along the minus strand of WOFM01000157.1, from coordinate 2,046,155 downwards.
AGAAAGTTTTTTTTCGTGTGCGTCCTCCGTTATATATTACATTTAATACTCCAATTCCTGAGGATGGGCCCGGAGATGGTTCCACTGACTTACAGAAGTAATTTAATTGGAGAAAAACTGCGTAATAAACGTTGTCCCTAAACTGGTCAGTTGCCATTTGTCCAGTGCTTTGTCTTAGATGAAGCAAAAAAGCTGCGTGGAAAGCAGGTCTGCAATTGTTTTATTTCCGAACAATCATATAACTTCCGTTACAATTTATTATAAATTTCCTGCTCCTTCATTAAAGTAATTTGTAATCCTCACGTAGCCTGTGACGTCCCTGAAGAATTTTTCAGTGGCTGAATGTATTCAAATTTGCTGACTAAAAAAAAACTATTGTGAATATTTCTATAACTGATGGAACTGATAACCTTATACTCAAATTTGCCTCCTATCTCAAAATTAAAAACTGATTTTTTTGGCTGTGGAGGGGTGACTTACCACAGTTGGGAGGGACCTGTTCCTAGAATTCTGGCAAATACTTACGATATTTTTGTTTTTAATTGTAATTATTTCTGTATTTATTTTGATTTTTATAAGAAAACCCAAATTTTCTCACAAAATGGCAGGGTTGCAGCAACCATATGGCAGAATGGGCAATTAATTACAATAGCACTTTTTGGGAGATTTAAGCCCCAAAAATGAAACAATTGGATGTAATAAACGAACCATAGGGCCGATATGAACTAATATGGTATGTCTTTGTATGAATTCAAATAAGTATACCAAATTTCAAAACTATTGGATAAAAGTTGCGACCTGTACCGACTACAGAGTTCAACAAAAATTTATATATATATGAATTTCAGATAATAATGCCAAAAATGCAACATAATCAAATCAATCGTATGCACCATCCGTACCATACACCCACCACCCCGCAATAAAAACAATAGCTCCAGATTTTTTATTCGAAAACGAATTCGAACTCCTGCTAAATTCTGTACCTAAAACGGGCTGGAAGAGGACAATGCTGCCAGTCGCATTCTCTTTCAACACAGTGGTACAAATTCGATAATATATATGCTCTACGCCCAGTGTTCATTCCAATCTGATATTTTGAGTTCGCTAATCGCTGCCTAAATTTTATCATTTCATTTTATTTTCATTAGGAAGAATGAATACCTAGAAGATAAAATTGGTTGGTCACATTTCATAGAATAGAAGTTTCCAGCAATTGCTGGAAAAATTCTAGAATGAACGACAAACTCGTCATCCAGTCTTCGCATGTGTAATCTTGTTTTCTCAGTTCGCGTCAAATTATCAAGAGTAAACTTTATCCTGACTTTACCCAAGTGTTTCACACCTCACATTATACCTGACGGAACACGTACCTTGTATTCGCTAATGTCACGTGTACCAATCACAGGTCTCCAAATCGAAACGTCAACCAATTATAAATGTTTATTTCAACTTTTAGTCTGAGTGTGGACCAATAGCGTTGGAACACGATAATAGACGTGAGCTCTCTGACGAATTTTGCCGCAGTATATGTGCGTTGAGGTCTGCATTATATAGGGGATTCATTCAGTCGTTGTTCAAGTAGTATGCGTTGTTGGTGAATTTGAAGTTGTTCGTTCAAATGAATGAGTAAAATATAACAGTGATTTTCTTGTCTTTATTAATACTTTTAAAAGGTTAATACTGTTGTAAAATCATAATTTGGGTGTTTTTAAGTCTTATTTTTTAGTACTACCAGTAATATTCGATACCGGATTCATTTGTTATCGTTCGGTATGTATTCATTTACCGTTACTTTGTGTGCCGATGACCCAATATTGAATATTCATTTTGCGACGGTTATTCTTGCTCCAATTTTTTTTCTTATTTCCCCGTGATAGTGGTCTCTGTCACTCTTCATTTTTGTGAAGTTAGCTGAATTAAAAACATCGCGACTTTTGCAACGTTGTTGTAATTTTGTTATTATTTTCAGGAGTTGCGTGTCATTCGGCATGACGTGGTTCCGGCATAGTACTTTGGTAGTCATTGCCTTATTCTGCCTCGTATGGGGTAAAGAAAAGGCGAAGGACGACGTGGGCACCGTAATCGGTATCGATTTGGGAACAACATACTCTTGGTTAGTAGTATGCATTTAATTATGTTAATGATTAATGATAATAATGGTGAATTTCCGCAGTTATTTATGTAACATTTTAACCTCTGTAGTGTTGGTGTGTACAAAAATGGTCGAGTTGAAATTATTGCGAATGATCAGGGTAATCGAATCACACCTTCTTACGTCGCCTTTACTCCGGATGGTGAACGTCTTATCGGTGACGCCGCCAAAAACCAACTTACCATTAATCCAGAAAACACTGTTTTTGATGCTAAACGCTTGATCGGTCGTGAATGGACCGATACATCTGTCCAGCATGATATTAAGTATTTTCCATTTAAGGTTTGTTTGCAATCCTCGTATTTTATATTAAGTATATCAGCAATATTTTACTCATTTTCCTTCTGGTTCTTTCTATGCAGGTAAAGGAGAAGAACAGCAAGCCACATATCGAAGTACAAACTTCTCAAGGAGTAAAAGTATTCGCTCCTGAAGAAATTTCTGCTATGGTTTTGTTGAAGATGAAAGAAACTGCGGAAGCTTATTTGGGAAAAAAAGTAAGTGTGTTTATCACGTATTTTTATGTTAAATTTAGTTTGGAACAATTTCTTAATTGCTTCTGTTTTTTGTATTTAGGTCACTCATGCTGTTGTCACCGTACCGGCTTATTTCAATGATGCTCAACGTCAGGCCACGAAAGATGCTGGTACGATTTCTGGCTTAACCGTGATGCGTATTATTAATGAGCCTACTGCCGCTGCAATTGCGTACGGTTTGGACAAAAAAGATAAAGAAGGCGAAAAGAATGTCCTTGTCTTCGATTTGGGCGGTGGTACTTTCGACGTCTCTTTGCTCACCATCGATACTGGAGTATTCGAAGTCGTGTCGACTAACGGTGACACCCATTTGGGTGGTGAAGATTTCGATCAACGTGTCATGGAATATTTTATCAAACTGTACAAGAAAAAGAAAGGGAAAGATATTCGGAAGGATAACAGAGCCGTTCAGAAATTACGACGTGAAGTTGAAAAGGCTAAACGTGCACTATCATCTAGTCATCAAGTGCGTGTCGAAATTGAAAGCTTCTTTGAGGGTGAAGATTTTTCGGAAACGTTAACGCGAGCGAAATTCGAAGAATTGAACATGGATCTGTTCAGATCAACATTGAAACCTGTGCAGAAAGTTTTAGAAGACGCTGACATGAACAAAAAAGACGTTCACGAAATAGTTCTAGTCGGAGGCAGTACCCGAATACCGAAGGTGAGAATGAAACTAGCGTTCTCAGAAAATGGTTTTTCTGTAGTTTGTCATTTTTATTTATCGTAATTCATATTTCAGGTCCAGCAACTTGTGAAAGAATTTTTCAATAACAAGGAACCAAGTAGGGGAATTAATCCTGATGAAGCTGTTGCCTATGGTGCCGCTGTTCAAGCTGGTGTGTTATCTGGCGAAGAAGATACAGAGTCTATTGTTTTGCTTGATGTGAACCCTCTTACTATGGGTATTGAAACTGTCGGTGGTGTCATGACAAAATTAATTCCACGTAACACTGTCATTCCAACGAAGAAGTCTCAGGTCTTCTCCACTGCATCAGATAATCAGCACACTGTTACCATTCAGGTTTGATTTTCTTTTTTCTCACATGTCTTCAATGATAGTGATCTTTGTTTTTCATTACTTAAATTACAATTTTTATTTCGTAGGTATTTGAAGGAGAACGTCCAATGACAAAAGATAATCACCAACTTGGCAAATTCGATTTAACTGGAATTCCACCAGCTCCTAGAGGTGTTCCACAGATCGAAGTAACTTTCGAAATTGATGCCAACGGTATTCTCCAAGTGAGTTTGTTCATTCGATTGCTAAATTTCTTAAGTTTTGTTTGGAGCTGTTACATTATTGTTGTTTCGCTTAACAGGTATCTGCCGAAGACAAAGGAACTGGTAACCGAGAAAAGATTGTCATTACTAACGATCAGAACAGATTAACACCAGATGATATTGAGAAAATGATCAAGGATGCGGAGAAATTCGCTGATGATGACAAAAAATTGAAGGAACGAGTTGAATCCAGAAATGAACTCGAATCTTACGCTTACTCGTTGAAAAACCAAATCGCTGATAAGGATAAATTGGGTGCTAAAGTAAGTTTACAGATCGTTCGTTGGTATGTAATGTTACTCTTAAATTTCTAAATTATTGCGTTTTCTTGCAGCTGTCAGAGTCCGATAAGAGTAAATTAGAAGAAGCTGTTGATGATAAGATCAAATGGTTAGAGTCTAATCAAGACGCTGACGGTGAAACATTCCTGAAAAAGAAGAAAGAACTAGAAGAAATTGCACAACCTATCATTGCTAAATTATACCAAGCCTCTGGCGGTATGCCTCCTCCACCATCATCAAGTAGTGAAGATGATGACGCGAAAGATGAATTATAAACTACCTAAGAAAGATCTCTGGTTAGAATTGAAGACGAATAATTAATTGAAGCTCCCGAAAGACTGTGTTAAGAAATGTGTACATATTTTCTTCTGTACCTATTTTGTATTATGGAATTTACGTTGTTTCGGAAATGCTGTAGAGGTCGATTTTTATCAATATTGTGGCGTTGATGAATTTTTCATCGGGGCATTTATTGATTGATTCTACGCCATTGCATCGTTTCGTGTAGGATGTAAAGGGCCGTGTGCATTTTGTGCAATTTTGTATATTTATTGTAAATTTCGTTTCGCTTCCTTACGTGTAAACTTTGTAGTTCATGTCTTTAATAATTGTTATTAATTTATTTGTCCTAATTTTTTTTTAATTAAAAATTTCGTCAGACGTTTGCACCTCTTCGATTTGTTTTTCTGTGATATGTTTACTGTAGTTTGAAATATGGCCTATTTAAGGAGTCGAAAGAGTTGGTAATAATTTTCAGTGGAGCGAAAACGTAATGAAAAAAATGAGAAGTCCTAACTGAAGGCGTTGATTACTTTTTATATGTCGAAAAAATTGAATAAAATTTGAGAAGTGCAATCCTCAAAGAAATCATATCGGGCGTAGTATGTGAAAATTAGATGAAGTGAGTTGCTGCTTGAATTGCAGTGATGGTTAAACCTATCTCGTGTTTTTGGTTATTTGTAAGAAGTTCGATATATCTTATGTAGAACATTGAAGTTTATTGTTGAAACAGTTATGGACCGCAACGAGCATTGCTACATCATGGCTACTTGTAAAATTTTTTTTAGTAATCTTCGGAAAGACTGACTAAACTTCTAATTCTGATAATTGGAATCGAGGGAATCCTTCATCTTTTATCGAAACTTGACAACAAATTTAGTCGTTTCGTATTTTAAAATTTTTTATTTAATAATGATAATGATAATAATAATAATAATAATAATAATAGTAATGATGATGATGATGATAATAATAACCGAAATTGGAACCAGAATTCAAACTGGAATCAAAACAGGAATAGGAATAATAATAATTTCTAATCTTCAAATCCCCATTACAAAGGGAAAAATTTCAATCCAATTTTCAAAGAAATGATTATTTTTGAAATAATAATGGATACAATAATAATCAAAATTCCAATTGGAATCAAATTGTCTAATAAACTAGAATTTAAACTGGAATAATATTACAAACTGTAATAACAATTTCTCAAATTTTAATAATAATTTTGTCCCTAATTTCCCCAAAACTACATTGCTGCTAACACTCAAGCAGTAGCGTCCCCTACTCTCCTAATGTTAGTACAACCAACTATGCCCTAAACTAAGTGTCCCCCTTACAGATGATTTGTCAGCTGTAATGGATGTCTCAAATACAAAGTTGAAAAAGGTTAACTGTGTTGAAGATGAGAAGTTTAGTAAAAGAGTGTTATACTGCCCAATGTAGATTTCACCTTCCCTTGACTATTAATAATAAACATGTTTTTAGCTTAGTCGAACCAGTTTTGAAAGAGACACTAATTACTGAAAATGTTTAAAGAAAGTCAATTTTAAGGACCAGATTGACCCAACTTATGTAAGATTTTGTGGTGTCGATTGCCAACCTTTAGAGGTCATAAGGTTAACCAAGGTGATTTTTTCCATTGATCATTGCATTTACCCGCATCCAACCTATATTGTCCAAAACTTGGTGGAATGGTCGTTTTGGGTTATCATTTCTTATTAACCCACAAAGCCAAAATGGACTTTTCTAAAAACAAATTTATGCTGCTAAGTAGTTCTTAGGGCTTGTAATCAAACCATTTTTGAGGTTATTGGTTAATGGGAACCAATAAAAATTTATATTGATTACTGGTTACTGGTTATTGGTTAAAAATGTACTTATTTGGTTACTGGTTATTGTTTAGATTAACCAAAACAACTTTTATGGTTATTAGTTGTGATTACTGGTTATTGGTTGAGACAAAATCTTTGGTAAAATAGACAAAAGAAAACAACTTTCTTTAATTTAAATTATCAATAATTTATAATTTTCCAGGAAATAATGGGTAATTTTTGAAAAGAATAATCAATAATACTGATATTTCAGAAAAATTTCTGGTTATTATTCTGGTTAATGACTTCAACATTTTGTGGAAATTGGTTACTGGTTAATTGGTAATTGGTTATGTGAAATTTGTTTGTTTTTGTTATCTGTTCCAAAATTGATGTTATCGATTAATTTAGGTTTTTAGTGGTTATTGTTCTGGTTATGGTTGTGTTTACAAGCCCTTGAAGAGCAAAGTTTTGTTAATAAAAATTGACATTTAAGACAAAAATGAATGAAAGACACAAGTTCCTCAAAATACAAACTTTATTTATGACCACCATACTCGGTGTTTCAAAATGGACAAATCATTATTACATAAATGTTTGGTGAAATGACCAAATGAGCTGTACATAAAACAAAGTATAAACAGCATAATTAACTGAATAAATGATAACATCTTACAACTAGATTACAGTAAACAAGCAAGTTTGTAATATGATTAGGGATAAAAACAATTAGTTTTGACACGCATGAATGTCACAATTATTCCATAGAAGAAAAATCCCCATTAGGTTATATTAAGCCCTTTAAGTATTATGCTTCCCAAACATTTAAAAATATAGGCAAATTCCACATTAATTTTAGCATCGTTGCCCAAACACCTAGAATTTCAAGATTAAATTTCCAAGGAATATAAGAATAATTTTTTCTTAAGTGTATATGATGACACTGTAATGGCTATCAACAATAATTATAGACCACATGTGATCTACAAATATGAATACCTTGGAAAATTTGATGTAAGTGATGCAATTGATTTGATTGTTGCAAAATTGAAAAAATAACTGAGGAAACAATTATTAAGGATGATTGTGGAAACCCCATTCAGATAAATCCAAAATTGACATTAGACCAAAAAATTAAAATATATGAAATGATCAAATAATATAATAAAATATTTAGAGGGAAAATATAGGAAGTTTCTGCCTGTAAGGTATCCATACAAATTGTCAGAGTAGATGACGAAACACCAATGAGGTGTAAAAACTTGTAAGTTCTCACATGCAGAAAATGAAACCCCTCATAATTATCATAGAAAATTAATTCCTAATTTTGTAAAAATTACTGCTCCTCATACGATTTATTAATAGGAACTAATAGTAAATTGAATGTTCAAATTAAACTTAATAGCATCTCAATTTTTTTGGAAATTGAAGGAATTTATGTCTTCAAAACCTATTTTGGCAATGTACAATCCCAAACTAGAAACTTGTGTTGAGGTGGATGCTTCAAAAATAGCATTAGGTGCAGTTCTGCAGGAAACTAATCCCATTATGAAGCACAAACATAACATCTGGTTGGATACTTCTCAAAAAGAGTCCATCCTGCCTATTCAAAATTATGTTCCTTTGATTTAGAAATGATGCTTTGGCTCATTTCCATGGATACTTACTGGCTTTCATTTTGTAGTATACACTGTCCACAAACCTCTGATTTAATACCAGAGATTAAGTGCCCAAATCATCCCTTTACATCAAATGTAGTAACCCAATCTGTTTCTAATTGAGATTCAAATCAATCAAATCTTGATGAAAAGACATACCTTGCACATCCCAATCCCATTGCACAACCTTTGATTCCCAATTCCCCAGAGATCACTAATCCAAACATCACATTACCTGATTATAATGATCAATTAGAAGTCTCAACTTCTAACCCTTCCCTAAAACAAAAATTGAACTCCAAAAAAATTTAAAATCTACTCAAGAAACTGACCCACATTGAAAAAATGTAATCTCATTATTGTATTACAATGAAATTAAAAAAGACAAAAATAAGTTATGTAAATTAAATTGTACAATTCAACTATATTTTCTGGATAAAAATAACGTGTTGAAAAAATTACCAAACCAAACCTCATCATATGATGAAGCAGTTACGGTAATTCCTGAAAAATTAATGTCAGCAGTTTTGAAAAAATTGCATAATGATTGAGGTCATTTTGGAATTAAAAAGACCAAAAACAAAGTATAATATCACTTTTTCTATAAAAATTTGACACAAAAGGTGACAGAATATGTCCTTTCTTTCCACAAGTGTCAAATGACTTAAAATTCATCTCAAGAGATTGGTTATTTCAAAAGTATTACAATTGAATACCCAAAACCTTTTTATTAAGTGGAAATTGATTTTATTGGAAAATTCAATACGGATTATGAACACTTGTTTGTGCTCATAGGTCTTGATAAAAGTACAAAATTTTATACAATACATGCAACAAAAAACCCAAATGCTCATTGTATTATTGAGCATTTGAAATTTATTTGCCACAATTATCCCCCTCCCACAAAAATTTTATAAGATAACATTGCTCATTTTGTGAATGAGTCCATTCAAAATTTTTGTAAAGAAAATAATATTTTGTTGGTTTATTCTTCTTTCTACTCCCCATAATCTCAGCGACTAGTATAAAATATTAATGGAGTGATTAAAAAATCACTTTCTAAATACAAAGACTCAAATGAGATTGAGTGGCTCGGTATGATAAACAAAATTATTTTTACATATAATACAAGCTCCACTGACCATCTGAATAAAAAGTCCCCATTTTATTTGCTTCATGGTTATAATCAGAAAATAAATTTACCCAGATTCCAGAAAACTCGAATAATATTACTACTTGTAAAGAAGAGATGGAAATACTTCTTCAAATGGAAGAAAAAACCCCAAGCATGGTGAAAAAAGCATCATAAAAAATGCTAAACATTACAACGTTCACCATAAGATCATTAACTTTAAACCCAATGACCTAGTATTAACTTTATTTGATAGGATTACACTAACTTACACCAACATAGACTGGTAGGGATATTCCACAAATATTCAAGTAAAACTAGGCATAAAGTCATATAACATTCCTACATTTGTGCAATCACCCTCCCAATGTAGGTTGGTGAAATTTTTGTAGTCCTATCAAACAGAACTATTGTTACAACAATCGAAGAATATTGCAAAAATCAAAATCAAATATACAGGATTTCATAAAATTGTGAAGAAGGTAATGGATCTAAACTGAGTAATCCGCATTAGTACTGATGGCAAAGTGGCCTATGAAGAAACAGTATATGTACGATGTTTAATATGGTACAAGTTTTGTGAAAATTTCTGAAGAAGAAAATTACAAAATTCCCATTGCAACCCAGATAATAGCCAAACCAATGGGTCCCCCTTGTAAAATACACATATGAGGGTGTGTAGGGTATACTACGCATCCTCTTGTTAGATTAAAGTTTTAGTTTAAGCCTCCTTTCTCCTTCCTTCACCCCAAAAAAATTTTAAAAAAGAAATTTTCTCCACTTCTCTCTAATCTAAAGTCAAAAGAAAAGAACAGAAAAACCTTTAAATAAAATTATTATAATAAAGAAATAAAAAACAAATCACTCATCCAAATTTAATTGTTCCATGTTGCTCCATAAGCAACTAAAAACTTCCAAATTGCAACTTGTTCCACTGAATCAGTGGACTTTGGAGATAAAGCCTCTGGCTCCTCCTACTGTTCCATAGTTGATTCCTGCAATGGCGATGAAACACTGTCTTTTACTGACACTGAATTAACAAAGTCATCAGTCATCAGCCAGCCCAGCCTATCAGACTGAGCTGAATTACTCTTGAGAACCATTAAAAAAGTATGTAAAAGTGATCATCTCATGAGTAATAAAAAAAGACTGTGACATAAAATTGTCCACATGAATGAAGTCAATACCTAGTAACTGATTCATTGATCTTTTGCAAATAGCACACAAGTCAAACAAAAAGTGCAGCCAGTACACTCAAATTCCACTTCATGGAATAATCTAATTCCATTCTGAGTGTTAACTTCAGACTTGTAACTTCAAACTTGATCATTAAAGCATGCAATAACCTGTGTAAATTAAATAAAAATAGTTTGACAAACTCTTCTGACAAATAGAAACACAAAGAACAGAGACTGCTCCCAAACATGATATTGAAATGAAATTAATTCACAAGGACATTGGTAATTCTTAAACCTTTGAAAAAAGTCTTCACGATTCTCAGAATCACACGATAAATATAAAATAATAAGAACTAATGTATATTGTAATAGAACTTAAAATCACAGGAACACTTTTGGAAAAATTTAACTTTATTCAATATTGATGGAGAAAAAAAACATGTTTCATTTGCATCAAATTGACGAGAGGAAGCCAAATGGCTCTCATCATGGTTGCAAATAAATAAGCTCATCTTGCAGATTTTCTTTTTTTTCACTGAAATACTAAACGCAAAATCAGTAATTTTGGCTGACTAAATCCTACCAATTTTGAAATAAAAATAATCAAGGTCTTCTAACGGAAACTAATTGAGACGTTGCATTTTTTTTATATTATAGAAAGATTTACATTCAATTAGTTGCCATTATTGTTGTATTGCTTAATTCTGATAGCTCAGCACAACATACAGTGTCGGACCTTTATCGTATTACAACAGCATCCACTGGAACCTACTTAGGAAATAAATAATATGTACGTGTACACTAAATCAGCCCCAATTTTATATTTCTTGGAAGTAGATCTGCATGAATCAGCAGACAAAATACTTTTGATAAAATTATATGTCAAGTCAAGAATCACTGAATACAATAATCTCGCCTTTTGTAACTATAGTACATGAAAGATATAATGTTTGAGAAAAAGAAAATCACATGTTCAAACAAAATTAATAATATAATATATTTTTAGGCCAAAATAATACTTGTTGAAACAAAATTTATTTTCGTGTAAGTATTCATTGTCATCTCTGCAAATTCAGGTTTTGAATAAACAGATCTGAATACAAATCATAGACATGATTTTACACGTTTAGTTGATATTAGTTTATCACATTTCGGAACACCCTTATTCAACAAGTACTAAACAAAATTGAACAAAATTTTTCTCGAACAACATGAAATATCGAAAAATATCCGATCGAAATCCGTTAGCGTAATATAATATGTCGATAATTAATTTCGAAGATACATCGAAATATATGTTGTAATCTAGTCATTGTCCATTATTGATGTGAGGCGTACAGAACGAGGATCGAAAGAACTTGAGACTTGTGGTAATTTAGAGGTTTATTGCACGAATGAAAAATACATTATTAACAGAATACGAAATGGCGAAGCAACAGCAATGTACGATCGAAAGTAGTAGGGGAAAGCACTTCGTGGTGAGAGTGTACGTATGACATATATATATAGTGATCGTGATGATGATGATGAAGAATGAGTGAAGGTGGGATTTCCGTTACAACACCCCCCTGAAATTTTATCGAATGAGTTCTTCATCATGTCTGATCCTGAAAGTAAACGAATTATTATTGTTTATACAAAAAATATTAATATCAAAAATGACATATGCGTAATAAAATATTTCAAAAAAATAAAAATGTTGACATCGTATTATTTAAATATTACGGTAACTCCGCGTTTTCAAAAAAAATTTTTGTTCTGCTGTGCTTCGAGAATAATAAGGGTAAAATAAATAAATATATAAAAAATGGTAAAATACATGCAATAGTGGGTTAATATGTGATGCAGAATAATATATGGCATCGAAGAGAAAAAAATAAAATAAATAAATGTATATAAAAAATAAAAATGGTAACATGCAAAAAAAATTTTCGTATACATTGATGACTAATACAAAATATATTCAGAAGTGTGCTCAAAAATATTCTCGAACATTTACGTTTATATAAGAAGAGAAGAAAAAAAAAGAAAAAAAAAATAATCACGATAAAATAAATTAACAAAGGTTTATGAGGCACACGATCGTTTATCAGAAACGTTACGTTTAACAGGTATTATCTATGGTACATGACATGAAAAAAGATTATAGAATAATATTCATCGCATTGCATCTTTATCTTTCGAGTATATCATTGTGTTTGAACTGGCGCTTACAATATAGAGGAACGTTTTCGACTTATCTTAATTTGCGGTCATGTAATGGATTTAATCTCTATTGCGTTTATTGTTGAAGGAATTACCTTTCATTACTTCGTGTGGGAATATTATGTGTATTTCTCTCACGGTTGCTTGAAAATGTATAAAGTTTTTATTATTCGAATTGTAGGGTTTCTACTTGCTTGATTTTCTTGCTTTTTTCTTTGTTAATATTTTCGAGAATTGACGCATTTATCTATTGCAAGTATTTTCTGGTAAATGGTATTGTTGAGTACTAATTTTGCATTAAATTGAAGGTTAGATTTTAAGCATTTATTTTCATGTTACGACTTATATTTGGACTTGGGACGACTTGTACTTTATGATGATGAATTTTGAAATATATTATGACTTTGGAATAAACGAATTATTTTTATATCAATTATGTGTAAATATTCGTTTCGTTTAATATTTTGACAACTATATTTTCGAATTTCGATCGATCTAGTGATTTTGTCAAAATGTCTGCTAACTGATTTTCGGAGCTTACAGTCCTAAAGAATATTATTTTTTCTTCAAATGCCTCCAAAATTGAGTAGCATTTGATCATTAGGGCTCTCGACTTTTTCTGACTACCCCCTGAACATATTTTTTGCGTTGAAATGTTATCTTCCATTATATCTACGCTTAATTTTTCACCTAAAATTTCATAATTTATATTTTGTGTGACTTTTATGGTATCAAGTGCATCATACACTGCAATTATTTCAGCTGCCGTGCTAGATGATGCATGAATAGTTTGCTTACTGCAATTCCATTCTACTAAATCCCCATAAGAAAATATCATAAATCCAGTTATGGATTTTCCTTTACCTAAATTATTTATATCTATATTATTTTCATCTACTTGGGGTGCATATGAGGCATCAATATAGGCCTGTATACCATCCCCTTTTGATCTATATATTATATTGTAATTTTTCGTAGTATTAATATATTTGAAAATTCTTTTCGCATAATTTTTTAATGTATGATTAGAATTATTTTGGAAGCGAGATAGAAAATTTACCGGGAATAATATGTCCGGTCTTGTAAGTCTCGCTAAGTATAGCAATCCACCTATCATTGACCTATATTCGGTGTCATCTATGCCACCTTCAATTTTATCCAATTTTAATCCCGTTTCCATCGGAGTGTTCGTATTTTTCAACTCCGAAATTCCAAATTTTTTTAACATTTTTTCTATGTGTTTGTATTGGGAAAGTATTATTGTATTTTGTTCTATATTTCTATTTATTTCTAGTCCCACAAAAAATTTTGGGTTATTTATTATGGTAATTGTAAAGTCTTTCTGTAGCTCCTCATTTATTTTTGTAATTGATGACTGTAAGTTTGATGCGATCAATATGTCATCTACATAGGTTAAAAAATATATTTTTTCATTATTATTAATTATTGTGTATAAGCATCTATCGCTCTTAGTTTTAGTAAAGCCCATCTCCCTTACTTTTGCGTCCAACAGGTCATACCATGACTTACTAGACGTTTTTAGTCCATATATAGATTTTTTCAATTCCAAAACCTGATTTGTGTTGATACACCTTCAGGTTTTCGTACAAATATAGGTTTAATAATTGGTGAGTTTAGGTACGCAGTTTTTACATCATACTGTACCATAATTAATTTTTCTTTATTTATTATAGATAGCAATGATCTTATTGTCCCTACTGATGCTACGGGGCCATGGGTTTCCGCAATATTATATTCGGTTCTATCCTTAAAACCTCTTGCTACAAGCCTTGCCTTGGGTTTTGGATTTCCAAATTCATCAAATTTAATTGTGAAGATCCATCTTGTATCTATCAGTTTTTGGCGATCATAGTCGATTATTTCCCACACATTCATATCATCGAGAGAATTAAATTCGTCATTTATTGCTCTGATCCAATCATCTCTAAAAGGGTTTGATTCTATATCAGAATAATTTCTAGGTATGTTATCTTCTATATATATTTTATTATATCTTATATTTATATTCATGATTATAGGATTAATTATCCCCAAATCATACTCGTAATCTGATGACTTTATTACTAATGGTTTATTATTTATCAGTAACGATTTTATATTCTGGGTTTCATCCACTTTAACATCACATGAGATGTATGATTTTGTGTTATAGGGGTCTTTAAGACAATATCCCGTATTCGTATAACCCATCATTATATTTTTTTCGGCTCTATGTGCTAGCTTTGGGTCAATTTTGTTTTTAGATTTTGTTTTGGCTTTAGTGGCATTTTGCTTTCTGACTTCTACAGGAATATGTCTGTAGGTCAATGCTCCAAAAACTTTTAAATTTTTAAGGTTTGGTTTTATCCCATAGAATAGTTCGTAGGGTGTTTTATACCCTTCGTTTGCTTTTGTGGGGGATCTATTAATTAAATAGGCCGCTGCCACTACAGCATAAGACCAATACTTTATGTCAAGGTTGGCATCAATTAACATGGCCCGTACTCTCCTCATCAAAGTTTGATTTTGCCCCTCGGCAACACCATTTAATTCCGGGGAATATGGCACCACATAATCCATCGTTATGCCAACTTCTCTGCAATAATTTAGTATTTTTATATCAGTATATTCTTTGGCGTTATCACACCCAATAGTCCCTATGGGGTACTCCGGGAATTTACCTTCCATGGATAATACAATATTCTTAAATTCATTTGTTACCTGACTTTTGCTAACAATGGGCATTACGAACGTATATTTCGAGAAATGATCTATAAATGTTAGGATATATTTTTGATTTGCTACTGAAGGAGTAAATGGACCCATAATATCTGAGGATGTTATTTCTAATTTTCGAGTAGGTTTATTTCTAACACTATTATGACCCAATCTCGAATTATTAGCAATGCAACATATTTGGCAATTTAAAAAATCCTCATCCCTAAAATTTATATTATCTGGAATGCCTACTGCCAAATTTTTAAGTTTTTGTAGATATCTGGCATTCAAATGCCCTAGTCTCCTATGTATAATTAATTTTTTATTAATATTATTATTTATTTGTGGATTTTGAGGTATTTCCTCAATTTCATTATTATCATTTTTTATTTCATCTTTCTCACCCCCTCAGATGATTCCTCATTATCGTCATCTTCCTGAATTTCTAATTCCACAGTAAAATCATCCCATTCATCATCTATATTCTGGGTGACAGGTGCACATATTATATTATTATCATTATTATTAATATTATTATTATAATTTTTGTTTTTATTTTCGATATTATAATATATATAAAATATTCCCTCTTCTTTTTTTGCTGTTATAATTATTTCAGCATTTTCAATAAAATATATATTAGCTATATCTTTTGTTGATCGATATTGATCATACCAGTGTTTGTAATTTTTATAGCTGAAATGATATCTAAATTTAGATCTGGCACATAATGAACATCCTTTAACTCTATCAATGATTGAATCTTACTGGAATTCTCGACTTTGATCACCATTCTTCCCGTATGGGTAGCATATAAAAAAGTGTTTTTTACCTGCACATTGCAATTTTATTGGAGTCACAAATCTTTTAACATCGACTAATTTATCCAAGTCAGATGTTAAATGCACTTCTGCAGCTCCATCCAAAATTGCTTTATGATTTAATATTTCATAATTTTCATATTTATTATTTTTATTTTTATTTATTAGTTCGTTCATTAACCATTCATTATTATTTTTATTAAATTTTTTTACTATACAAGACATTTTCACCTGTTGTTCCGAGTTCTCTTTTTTATTAGAGTTCGGTTGGGTTGTATTAGTTTTTGGGGGATATGTTCCCTGACTATTATTAAAATTATTATTATTATTATTATTTTCTTGTGAATTATTACCACTGCAATTTTGCGCTATATGGCCAAATTGCCCACATTTATAGCATTTTGGATTATTATTCTGATAATTATTCCTATTGTTGCCTCTATAATTGTTACCTCTATAGTTATTTCCTCTATAATTTGAGTTGCTTCTATAACTATTTCCTCTGTAATTTCCATTACCACCATTGCCATTACTATTTGAACTATTATTTTGATTTTGATTTGGTTCGTTATTGATACCATTACCATTATTATTGAAATTACCGTTATTATTAAAATTGTTTCGATTATTATTAGTGTAACCATTACGACCATTTCCGTTTCCTCTATAATTATTTCTATTTCTATAATTATTATATCTTCCCCTGTAATTATTCCTATTATAGTTATTATTATTTTATAATTATTATTAACTTGATTATTATTACCATTTTGTTTCTTTAAAGTTTGATCCCTGAATTTCTGATCAGAGTCCTCCCTTAGTATTCTTTTAAAATTGTCTAAATTTTTTTCGTTTGAAGGTAAATTTTCATATTGGATTTTCGCAATTACCTGTTCGTAACATAAGGCTAATTGTAAATTTTCTAATTCCTCTGACTCGGTGACTTCTTTACCGCTATCTCTCACGTCGGTTACTAATTCATCCCATTTTTTTAAGAAACCTTTCATATTTCCTCCTGGTTGAAATCTAAATTCAGTCCATTTTGCTTTCGCCATATTTGCAGTGACAGAAGTTTTTGTGCCATAAATATTATCTAATTTTTTTAGCATATGAATTGCTGTATTGCAATCTCGTATTTGTTTTGTTATTTCATTAGATACTCTCTCTAAACAAACGCTTTGGCGTTATCCTGCATTTTACAGTAATTAATCATATTTCTATCTGGTCGAAAATTTAAATCATCAATATTATTTATATATGGCTGTAAAAACTCGTGTTCCCCAAAGATGTCATAGTATCCCGCACCTCGGATGGCAGATATGATCATTCTACGCCAATCTAAATAGTATTTTCCATTAAAAACTTTTCCAAGTGGGGCTTGGATGGGTTTGATTTCGTTTGGGGATGCCATTTCTTCTTCTATTTTTTTAAAACCTAACAAATTATTTTCCTTATTACAAATAGGTGTGAATTTTTTATTTTCGATTGATTCTTTTTCTAATTTTTCTATCAAACTTTTTTCTTTACGATTTTCTATTTTATCCAGTTTTTTTAATTTATTCAATTAAAAAATCTATTCATGAATTTTTCTTTAGATTTTTCTGAACTATAAATTCTATTTGAGAAATAGTTTACTGAGGATTCTGCAATTTTAATATATTTTAGGCTACTAATATTTTCTATTCTTCCTGATATATCCACTACAAAGGACTCTAATATTATTTCTCCTGTGAAATATGTGACATAGGGTAAATCATAAGTTTCAATTTTTATATCTATAACTCTTTCACCTTCAAATTTATTAATCAATTCTTTTAATTCTTCCTCTTTAATATTATATTCACCCAATTTTCCTTCGCACAGACTTATTATCGGGGGCATAAAAATTTAATTATTATTCAACCTAGTTCAAGAACACAATCATGTACCACGAAAAATAATCAACTTCAATAAATATTACCTTTACAAAATAAAAAATATTCTACTTTACTTCATCTGTTGCGCTGACGAATAATCCCAGTTTTCTGTTCTCTGCTGTTGACCGTTGTACTAACTGCTTAAATTTTGTTTGGAGTTGTCCGAAAAGTTGGGTCCTCGATTTTGTGGATCTGCAATGAGTCCTCGACGACGGGAGCAGTTTTCCTTGGGCTGTTCACTCGATCTTTTTGGCGGTCCTTCTTGGTTTTAGTGTTCGATGACTTCCAGGTTCGGCCGTTATTAAGTCGGGAACTTCAGCTTCAAATTTATGATTTTATTTTTTGAATTTTTCAAAAAATTAAAATTAATTAAACTTCGAGTTTTAAATTTCTCGAGAAGAAAAAACAATTAATTCTTCATGTATTACACGACAGAAAACATAGAAAGATTTTCACGCAACAGTAAAATAAGTTTAAACAGATTATTTCATTCATTTAAATTTTTAAGTCTCTCCTCATAGTTCTACCGCAGCGATGGCTACCATGATGTGAGGCGTACAGAACGAGGATCGAAAGAACTTGAGACTTGTGGTAATTTAGAGGTTTATTGCACGAATGAAAAATACATTATTAACAGAATACGAAATGGCGAAGCAACAGCAATGTACGATTGAAAGTAGTAGGGGAAAGCACTTCGTGGTGAGAGTGTACGTATGACATATATATATAGTGATCGTGATGATGATGATGAAGAATGAGTGAAGGTGGGATTTCCGTTACAACAATTATTAATTTAATTTTATGTAATTTGTTTATTTATTTTTGTTTGGGAAATGAATATAAATGTGTAATAATATTACAATTCAAAATTTTTGTTCTCGCGATAAATCATGTTCGCTCGTTTCGTTAGACTGTGGGGGGGGGTGTTGTTCTACACTCCACCTACACTCGCTCACTAACCGTTAGCGCTACTACTTTAGACAACGTAAACTAACACTTTCAGGTTGTGCGAAAAAACACGACTTTTTTCGTCCGTTCACCCGAGAACGCTGAAACTCGTTTCCCACTCAAACTGTAATCTTGTAATGGAGGGAGATCGTTCATCTTCCTCAAACTTATAATTTGTATCTTCGATCATTGCATTAAAGTATCTCTAACTAACTTATTCCTTTCCTTGGATTTCAACCTCACTTCTAAAATATAGAGATGTGTCGGTTGACCGAGAACTAATTCATTTGAACTAATCTTTTGAAAGACCTAAATGAACGAGACCGAAAGATGTGGATGAACTAGTTCATTTTGAACTAAAAGATATTATCAAATCAAAGTTATATTGTATAGACCTACAAGCTAGTTCACTCTTATATGTCACAGCATTGTTGTTAATCACTGGATGAGTGGAATTTCTTATCAATCAACAAAAAACGAAACAAAATAGTAAGTGTTTTTGGGGAATGAAAGCGCTTTCTATGTCTGAAAGTAACTACTTATAGAAAATGTATACGAATTGCTCTCCATATGAAATAATACATACTCAAAGGTTTGATACATGCAGCTCATTTCGTTCATTTTGAACTAGTTCATTCAAAAGACCGAGACCTGTTGAACTAAATCCCCCAAATGAACTAAAATACATTTCACAAACGAAATACGAAATGGCGAAGCAACAGCGTTATCGGATCGAGAATAGTAGGGGAAGCACTTCGTGATGAGAGTGTACGTGTGACATATATATATATAATGTGTTCGTGATGATGATGAAGAAAGAGAGACGGTGGGATTTCGTTACAACACCCCCTGAAATTTTACCGTTCGAGTTCTTTATCATGTTGTACGCTGAAAGTAAACGAATTATTATTATTTCTAAAAAAAATTTTAAGTACAATAATAATATATGTATAATAAAAATAAAAAAATTATTGACATCGTATTATTCCAACATTATTGTGGTAACTTTGGTTCCTAAAATAATTTTGTTGTGCTGTGCTTCGAGAGTAAAAAAATAATTGAGTAAAATAAATAAATAAATAAATAATATGGTAACATGCATGGAATATTCAATATTAATATATGATATAAAAATGGTAGTGTGCAAAAAAAATTATTAAAGTACAAAAATTGGTAACATGCAAAAAAAATATTCAAATATTATGTATATGAGATGATTCATTCATCGTATATTTCGAATGGAGAAGAAAAAAAAAGAGAAAAAAATAAAAGGAGAAAAAAAATATTCACGAACATATACTACATTAAAGGAAAAAGAGAGAAAAAAATTGACAAAGGTATTTATGATTATAGAGTTCGTTGAATTTTGAAGGAACGTTACGTTTCGTATCTTATCTAAATAGTATGACATGTAAAGATTGTAGAATAATAGATGTTGCATCGCTTATTATCTTTCCTGTATTGCTATTGTATTTGAACTGGCGTCTAACATGTTTTACGATAAGGCAACCTTTTCGATTATCTTAATTGCGGTCATGTAATGGGTTTTAATCTTTATTGTGTTTATTGTTGGTGGATTTTCTTTCATCATATTGTGTGGGAATATTTCGTGTATTTCTCTCACGCCTGTTTGAAAAAGTATAGGGTTTTTATTATACGAATTGTAGGGTTTATTCTTGCTCGATTTAATGCTGTTTTCTTTGTTGTAATTTTCAAGAAATCGAGTATCTATTTCTGCAAG